>JAVYIG010005784.1:0-129707 GCA_035222895.1 Strongylocentrotus droebachiensis
GATGCGCCATATTGCTATAGCGCATGCGCGTACAACAGAAAATGCTTAACCTTCGTCCAATACTAAAACCCTGATTTGTTACAGTATGTTAAAAACCCATCTGTTAAAAAACATACCATTTTGTCTTCTCTACATGTCAAATAAATAAATGATGTTGTACTTCTATTTGTTATGAAATAAGACATCTTTAGCAGAATTTAAGTTAGATTAAGCTGATTTATTCATTTATATGTATAAACAAACTAATTTTTATTTTGTAACGTAACATATAGCATAACATACTGTATAATTGTGTACTGATCTTGTGGTAGGCCTATGTGCTGTCGTCCCGGCTTTATTTCGTGTAAGGATATTGCTTCACTTGATGGCTGCTGGGACATCAGCACCACTGCGCTAGGCGCGTTATAAATGTGATCTATTATTATTATTATTCAACCATGCATGGATCTGTCCCATCTAATTTTTAATTCGCAATCAGGGGATTCCCCGATTGACGCACCTATATCTTTGGGTATGTCGACTTCCGCTTATCTCGACACCAACTGCCACAAATGCACAGTCACACGTAAACTTGTTTTTACCAGTGCATCACCGACTTGAATGCGCTGCGTGAATAACAGCAATAACTTCATGCCCATGGTGACGTCGACGTATCGACGGTTGTAAGTAAACTTTATAGATATCTTTGATACAATTTTAATTTTATAATAACGGTCATAGACTTCTAGATCTAGGCCTGATTAATGCAAATGCAAATTGATCTGGCCTGGAGTCATGGGAGTGGAGCGCTAGCACCGCGCCGCGCCGTGCACACAGCTGTTATATGCGGACACACACAACCGAAACTGCGCCTGTGAACAATTTTTGTTAGTGAATTTTCATGAATTAATCATTCAAAAGATAAATTTTCAACACTGTTTGATGCATCGTTTTTGTTAAATCAACTTTTACAAATCTACAATGCTAAATTTAGGATTTAGCTACCAATAACTGCCACCAGGATTCGGCGGAAGTTAGCCCTGGCCCTGAAACAATATAATTTGCCCTATGGTGTCTTCAAAATAGAAAACGGAAATTCAATGTGTAAGTGTAACATACAAGTACATGTACCGGTAGGTGACAAAGAGAAAATATATATATAAAAGCTTTTACTAGTCTCCAATGTGAAAATAAAACGTGGTATATTATAGCAGAACAAATACCTTATAAACTGGTACATTTCAACATTTTCAAGGATTGAAAACGTCTAATTTCAATTTTTAAGTTAAGATTATGATATTCCATGCATTTAGGATCACGCAATTCTACAGAGTTTTAATAGTTGAGTAAACAAAATAGATTTCATAATTTTTAGCATGTTGAGACTATTGTTAAATAAATTAATTGAGATTGAACTGAACAAAGTACTATACTAAATACTCTAGTTTCAAGAGATTTTGGCCAGTTCTTCATTGTTGCAAAATTAAATCAAAGCTTTAATGGAAATCGGCCTTAGAACAAAATATATAACTCAAATTGTCAGTCTTTAGATTTAAAGGCATTGAAAATGATTGTATGACATTTTAATGAGATAAAAACGCTTATCAGATATAAGGTGAATAGTTAAGCATTACCTCCATAAATGTCACATGTTGAAATTTTTTGTCTGGGTCAAATATTGTTTCAGATTGAAGCTAGGGCTCAAATCGGCAATTAAAAATTTTACAAAATTATCTGCAACGTGCAATAATGGCAAAAATCAATTTTCGAGTTTGAAGGCTTTTAAAACTATCGTTGACATTTTAACTGTTAAATAATGAACTACATCATTTTAAAGCTGCAAACCTGCTCTTTACTCTCATATAAGTCACATGCTGAAACTTTTTGTCTGGGTCTTATTGTTTCAGATTGATGTTAGAGCTCAACAGGAGTAAGAGTGTGGACCTCATTCCAGCACATGTGCTGAGAAGTAGGGACTTTTCCACACATGTACAAAATGAATGGGAGAAAAATGAAAATTATTATTGAAATACTTACTTTTGAATGCGATGCTCCAAAATCATACTTTTACCATAAACGACGGTAACCTTAACAAATCAGTTTTGTTATTTCCTGCTAATTCACTGCTCAAAATCATGTAGAAAAACGGAAGAAACCGCTGCTGAGTTTCCTCAGTGGTTGTTTAGCTAACGTTTAGCGAATCGTCTAGTTTCAGCCAGCAATAATTTCAGGCAGTAATTATTCATAAAGAAGTGAAAGATCTGTTACAAATTAAAAACTACCAGTATAGACCAATTTTGTTACTTAATGTGTACTATAAGTTTTTAACCAAAGTTTTTTCTACAAGAATTTAAAAAGCTTATTTGTTAGCAATAGATTTTGAAAAGGCTTTTGACTCTGTTTCGCACATGTTTTTGCAAAAAGCCTTAGCAGCATTTGTTTTGGGACTGTCATTTTGTAAATGGGTGAAAACAATTTATAATAAGGCTCAGAGTTGTGTTTTCAATGGAGACGTATCAACTGGATATTTTTGTATTGATAAAGGTGTGAGACAAGGTGACTCTTTGTCTCCCTATCTATTCTGCATTGAGATTCTTGCTCATGCAATTGGCAGCGACTCGGCTATTCATGGGGTTACCTTTGATTTAATTCTCGTAAGCAAATTTTTTTTGCAGATGACATGTCACAGTTTGTTTAAGATATTGAATCTTTTAATAGACTAAACACATTATTTACCAGTTTTGTTGATATGTCATTGAAGATGAATAGAGACAAAACTTTTATATTGTTGTTGGAATTTGTTGGGTCCTAACTCAAATAAAAATGTAATAGTTCCATTTGGTAGGAAAGTAAACATTGTAGAGATATTAGGTATACACTTTACGTAAGACGTGGAAAAGCCAGGAAAGAAATAATTACAAAGAAATCTTAAGTAAAATATAAAAAGCTGATTAAATGTGGTGGAAACAAAGAGATTTGACTTTGATTGGGAAAATTCAACTAATTAAGACTTTTGTTCTATCAAAATTAGTATCCTCACACCACTTCCACCTTGGGCATTCCGTAAAATTGAAATGTTAACATTTGATTTTTTTATGGAATGAAAAAGCTAAAATCAAAGAGAGTACTATGTTTTTAGATTACGTTTAGGGAGGTCTTAAAGCCCCTCTAAAGTGTTGGGAGCCCCAAATTTGCCAAAAATTTGATGGCAAAATTTCACTTAAATTGTATCATAATGTGAAAGAAGATGTCATCAAAGACACACTTCTGCAAAGATTCCCCCCCCCCCCCAAATGTGTTCGAAGACAAATAGTGGAATACTCCTTTTGCAATAAACACAAAGAGTCTTGTGAACATCTGTTTTTTACCAGTGAGAAGGTAGCAAGTATTTGGAAGGTCTTTTGATTTATCAACTTTAACAAATGTACACTGGCAAGAAATTCATATCGGGATAAAAGGATCCAATGCAGGAGAAGAACAACTGTTAAATCACATTATTCTTTCAATAAAACATGTGCTTTTTTAGTATTGTTCAACTAAAAGTAGACCCCCAATTCCTCAAGAATTTTTTTTTTTTAGAAAATGGTCTAGAAGAAATGGGATTAGCGAAAGAGAGAGACACTTTAACACTTCACTTCAGAAAATGGAACAATTTCCATTACCAGATTATGGAAAGCACAAAAAACATAAAGCATTACCGGTACTGTTCATGTATATGCTTTCATCATACTGAACATATATGCATTCCCTTTAATTTTCCTCCTTATTTAAAAAAGACAGTCGTGAAGAATATGGAAGATAATTATTTTAAATATAATTGGGTATGGGGCGCGGCCTTGGCCTAAATCAGAAATGTGTGGGTCACACAATTCAAAAGTTATCAAACAGTGGAATACATATATATAGCTAGATTAGTGAAAAATCTACTGATTTAAAGAGAGCAGTAAATGATTTTAAATTCAAGAGAAATTTGGAAATATTATATAAGCTATGCTTTTATCTATGGTTAAATTCATTTCTAATAGCTACTATGTAACTGGTATTTGTGAGTGAATTTGATAAAGCTTTGAAGAATGTAACAGAACACTTTATGCAAACATTGTGCAAAGATTTATTAATTTTGTTGCCTTAAATCTATAATAGTTTTGACTCTCATTCATTTCTTTTCAGCAATCTCTCATATTGTGGCTGGAGAAATCTTTGTAGATGTGCATTCAGAGACTGTATAGGAGCAAGCACATGTAAAGATATGGCGGAAAGCATCTTTATGACATAACATCTGTGGTATTTGATGGACCTTTATATGAAAACTAGTTAGCCTTGGACTGTGGCTGTTCAGAAATCTTTGCCCACTGTCCCATCTCCTGTAAATAAAGTTGTAGGTGCCCTCAAAACAGATCTGCAAGTTCTAGTGATCTTTATAGGATAAATTCACAGTACCCCGTTTTAGTCCTCTAGTATGACAGTCCTCCAGTGTTACAGTCCTGGCCTTTGATTCCTGAGCAGCCACAGCACTTATTTCCCCTAAATCTCTCTTTATTTTGTAAGCCAGGACTGTCAGGACTGTCTCCCCCCTACCAAAATAAGATATATATAAAGATTGATAGAATCTGCCCCTAGCAATTCAATCTTGAGTTTGTCACCATGGCTGCTACACAAGGCATCAGAAGCACCAAGACATACATCTGGTACCTCAAAGATGTTCTAGGAACTGGGGCCACTAGCTCAGTTTACCTGGGTCGTCACAAGGTGAGACCTTTTTTATGCATTCTTTCTGTTTATAAACATAGCTTTTATTGTGTAAATCATAGATGGAGAGAAAAGGAGCTAGTTACAAGTTACATTAAATTCAGTTGTTCCTTTTCTCCAAAGTTTTCCTTTAAAAAACCTCAGGGAGGCTTTATTTTGTGATGTACTGTCTGGATACGATTTTTATAGAGTATGATTGCATGAGTATGATTTTTTCAGAACCATATTTAGAAGAAGTCTTACTCAGTTGAAGTTCTTCTCATGCTTTTTTAATGTTTGCAACTAGTATGATGTACAAGAACAGTTTATATTGACTATTCCAAATCCAATATTCATTTCAAATTCTTTATCCTTTTATTCCTATTATTGCTCTCAGAAAAATGGGGATGTCGTTGCTGTAAAGATGTTCAACCATTTGAGTTACATGCGTCCTCGTGATGTTCAACAGAGAGAGTTTGAAGTCCTTCTTAAATTAAACCACAAAAATATCATCCATCTGGACCAGATAGAAGAAGATGTAAGTTTCACTAAATTTGATGAAAATTTTTGATACATAGTCAGAAGCTGTAATTAGAATGTACAGCAGAGTTGGAAGTTAAGTTAACTAGCAAAGGTTATCTTCAAGACTTGTCATACTTCTTATAATTGATCATAGGGACAGAAATATTTTATGAGTAATATGTGCTTGACTATCTGCAACACACCTCTGAAAATAGACAGTAATCTTCAAAAGGTACATTGCATAAAGGCCAAGAGTGAAAAGATAAACAACAAGCCAAGGTAAATTGTGATAGTGTATTTTTATCACCACTGTACAGGAACTGATAAGAAAATATTTGGTCTTAAATAAGTAATAAATGTTTGGGAATTTTAAAGTGTCTTTCTAACAGAATTCGGCTTGAAAAACCCATGTTATGTTATTTCACACATTTTGGAGTCTAAAATTACCTCCATAGCGATTTCCATAGCTTTCATATCAGATGATAAAATGGGATCCTGCTCTTTTCATTGAAAAAGATCTTACCATAGCTAACCATTAATATTTGTGTATTTACCTTTACATGACTAAAATAACAAATTATAATTGGAAAAAGAATAAAGAAAACCCCTTTGGAGTCATTTCACAGATTATTCAAGATTGCCTTAGACTTGTAAGAAAGGGGATCAGACTTTAATATTTATCTAGAGATTGAGTAAACACTTTAAAAGATTGAATCCTAGTATATGTAGTTATTTTGTTTCAAAGTTGATAGATGTAAAGAGTAAAATCTTTGTTAGAATGTCTGAGTAAATTTGTTGACCTGCACCAGGATGTGGGTATACATGTGGTAGATCAGTATCGCTATTATGTTGGTCAAACTGACCTATGACTCCTTGGGCCAAATAAAAAACAAACCTGTTTAGCGTCCTGCCTTTTTGAAAAATACGAAGGAGGAGGCCCTTTTTTTTCTTCAAAATGGCCGCTCAATTGAAATGGCAGCTCGGTACATTTTTCCCCAACAGTCGGGCTATTTTTCAAGATGGCCGCCGGCATTTTTTTAAATATTGTTTTTAAATCAGAAATAGATTATTTTAGCTGTGTGTTTTTCATGTTTTTTTTCTTTAAAAAAAAAGGAGGCGGCCCCCAAAAGGAAGCGGGCGGGGACGCTAAACATGAGTATTTTTTTTAATGGCCTTGGTCAGTTTAGATGAGCATTATTAATTAATTGAATAATACGTTGTTTGTCTGAAACAAAGTGTTGACTTTCGATAGCTACATGTATCATTTGAAGTTTGATTACACTGTTCTGATATTTCCTTCTTTTAATTGTGA
Organism: Strongylocentrotus droebachiensis; assembly: GCA_035222895.1. Lineage (NCBI taxonomy): Eukaryota > Metazoa > Echinodermata > Echinoidea > Camarodonta > Strongylocentrotidae > Strongylocentrotus > Strongylocentrotus droebachiensis. The sequence goes on from JAVYIG010005784.1 coordinate 6,542, forward strand.
AGTACATGTCCTTTACTGCATAGATCTCAGACGAATCATGATAGATTGTAATACTCCTGTAGCAAATTTATTTGCTTCTTTATTGAGATCAATCATTAATATTTTAAAAAGTAAAATTTAGCTGGACAAGACATGATTGAGAAGATGATCAATTTTAGGACTCCTGTCTCACAAAACATGCTATCAAAAACAACTGCCACAAATATATGACTAATTTGCTCCCAGCCAATCAAAGGCAATGATTTTTGGAGCTTTTATCAACCTCTGTGACTTTTTTTTTAACAGCTTTTATGGTACTGAACCCAGAAAGTGTATTGTTTGTGACTCTTTTAACTGTGATACATTATTTATTTGAATCTGCAAGGTGTTCCTCAAACAATGATTATCATAATTTCCAATATCACTTTAATATTGGCATGAATGTTTCATTATTACCATTCTTTAGCAAATCTCGAAGCAGTCTGTCATCGTAATGGAACTATGTACAGGGGGAAGTCTTTATACCTATCTTGATACACCTGAAAACCTGTATGGTTTGAAAGAGAAGGAATTCCTTCAAGTTCTTAATGATGTCTGTAAGTATTCTGATCTACTTAATTTAATTATCTAATCGTTATTGTGGATGAAAAGGTATCATCTAACATTTTGTGAAAGGCTTCCCATGTGGTGGAAATGTTTGTGAATCATTGTTTGAAAAAAAAAAAAAAAAAAGTATAGATATATATATATATATATCAGGAAAAAAAGAAACGTATCAGAAAATTTCAAAAAAATGGTTCTTGGTTAAGTTTGAAGAAATTCTACCTCATGTACCAGAAGAAATTTAAAGCTTGTGCTGGACATACAGTACATTTTAAAAAGTTTAAAAGGAGACATAAAGTCTGATACTATCACTTTTTGTTAAATATGAACTTAGGCATGTGTTTGGTTTCTTAGTAATCTTAACAGAATGAAACCGTTCTTACATACTTTCATTGAATGTTAGATAGTACCTTTAATAGCCTGTAGCCATCAGAAAATGGGGTCCCCATTGATTTTTGCCAAAACATTTTTTAATAGTTTGCTTTTATTGGGTTAATTACTTTTATTCACTCTTAAATAACATTGAAATTGCAATACAATTTTATTTTAAGGCATTGTTTAACAAAAAAAGGCGCTTCAAAAAAAAATTAAAATTCTTTGAGTGACCGGTTTTATTATACCCATTTTCCCCAATAGACTGTAGTGTTATAAGAAAACGTTATAGTATACAATAATCGAACATGTGATTGGCTTGTAAAAGTCATGGGATTCATTTCTGACCTAAAGGTTTATAATTATGATTGCAGCATGAGCTAAATCCAGGATTTTGTTTAGAATCAGAGGCAAAATGACCTAATACCTTTAAATGTATATTCAGTCCATTCCTAAATCATCATACCTGTTCTTGTATACTATAGCACAACATATCAGACGTTAGTATGTTTTTGTTTCGGTATTTTCTTTGTAAATGCACAAATGATACCAGTCAAATTGCTCTTTGGGATTTTAAGAAAACTACATGGGGTATGGACTATGTTGCGTGTTAACTAGTAATCCCACATAATTCCTTTTTTAATTAAACTACTAAAAAGCAGTATCCCTCCAGACAATAAAACACTTAATAAATGATCACATCCAGACAAATTGATTATGGTTAAAAACTGGTTCTATATTCTATAATTTCACATGAGATACAATGATTACAGAATTATCAGAAACCTCTTCTGTCTATCTCAACAGTGACAGACAATTAAACTATCACTAGACCTCTAGGCCCTTGGTAGTTACTATTAATAACCAAACATAGATAACTTCCAACAGCACATTAATGTAAAGGAGACTCAACTTAGTCACTATGGTATTAATGATTACCGCTTAATACAAGTCTCGAAATATCAGGAGTCCTGTTCAGTACAACTTAAGACAGTACTAAAACAAGTCATTTAAATATCATTCACACTGCATGAATAATAACATCAAGAAAATACTACTCAAATCTAAGCTAGACAGCGTTTAGATTTACTTACATAGATCTAGGCACGAAATATTGTGGTTCAAGAAACCACTAAACAAATCTCTACTTGTGTATGTGTACGGAATACACAACGCGAGAATACAACAATATAACGGTGGATCTAGACTAGCAGATCTAGATCAGTAGACCAGGCATAGGCCTAGAACTAGTGCAATTATAAACATGTAAAATATGTGTTAGTAAGCGTACGCACTCAACAACAGGCACTCAGTCAGTCAAAATAAGGCATCACAATGATAAACAATGCAATGCATAAATCACAATATAATTAACGTTACGTGAGTCATTGGAGTTGAATTCAAAGTAGATCTTCTTCAAGTTCTATCTAAATGTAGAAACTAGCTAGTCGAAAACGGTGGTCGATGAGCTAGTTGTCGATCGCGTAGGATATGCAGACGATGATCGACGCTAGGTGAATACCACGATGATGAAGACGATGTTGAAGACAACGATGATGACAACGATGATGAAGACGACGCTGGTGAAGACAGCGATGATGAAGTCGACGATGAAAACGACGCTGGTGAAAACAGCGATGATGAAGTCGACGATGAAGACGACGCTGGTGAAGACAGCGATGATGAAGTCGACGATGATGGTCATGAAGGTAATGTCAATGATGTGGTGATGACGTGACGATAATCAGCGAGCCAGCACAGCACAACGGATGACGGTGAGGTGATGACGATGGCGTTCATCGTGTCAGCACAACACAATGGATAATAGCAGTCGAAAAGATAATGAGTCGATGATGATGAGGTGAGGTGATGACGATGGCGTTCATCGTGTCAACACAACACAATAGATAATGACGAGGTGGTGACGATGTCGTTCATCGTGTCAGCACAACGAAGCAGATGATGGCGAGGTGGTGACGATGGCGTTCATCGTGTCACTACAACGATAATTGTCAGTGGAAAAGACAAATCCAAGTATGTGCTAGTAAAAGCGATACAAGTCTCTCCACAAAAATGAGTCACCCGGGAGAGGTCCGGGGACGAAGTCGACGAGTCCATGTTGGACGAAAATTCGACCGGCACAGTAAACAAAAACACAGTATCGACCTGTGTGTGCCGATAAAAATATTCCCTCTGATTTCCACATGGAAATATCAGAAAAAGCCCCAATCGCTGGTATAGCGCGATTGGTCAAAACAAGCGCACAACATTAATATGCATGTATACGCGCTGTACATAACAATGACAAATCTACATAACAATAGAATATATTAACAAACCAGACAGATCCAGTTGGGACATGTCTGAAAAGCCAGACAGCGGACCACGCAAGGGAAATTAATTCTCCCTAGCCGCCATCTTGGAAATAGTAAAGCAATTCGTATTAAACATGTGCAAATCAATGAATAAAACATTATTATACATATAAAAGTTAAAATCGTGACATTTGGTCACTACATTAACCCCCCTACCAGACCCGAGCTTGCGTAAGCTCCGAGGGGCGAAAATACACAATTAAAAATATGATTACCTAATGGTAAAAAAAAAATATTAATAAGCAAAGGTAATCTAACTAAATGTTTCTTATCTCAGGGGGATCACGTCGGGGTCACCAATATAGAAAACTACATGGGGTATGGACTATGTTGCGTGTTAACTAGTAATCCCACATAATTCCTTTTTTAATTAAACTACTAAAAAGCAGTATCCCTCCAGACAATAAAACACTTAATAAATGATCACATCCAGACAAATTGATTATGGTTAAAAACTGGTTCTATATTCTATAATTTCACATGAGATACAATGATTACAGAATTATCAGAAACCTCTTCTGTCTATCTCAACAGTGACAGACAATTAAACTATCACTAGACCTCTAGGCCCTTGGTAGTTACTATTAATAACCAAACATAGATAACTTCCAACAGCACATTAATGTAAAGGAGACTCAACTTAGTCACTATGGTATTAATGATTACCGCTTAATACAAGTCTCGAAATATCAGGAGTCCTGTTCAGTACAACTTAAGACAGTACTAAAACAAGTCATTTAAATATCATTCACACTGCATGAATAATAACATCAAGAAAATACTACTCAAATCTAAGCTAGACAGCGTTTAGATTTACTTACATAGATCTAGGCACGAAATATTGTGGTTCAAGAAACCACTAAACAAATCTCTACTTGTGTATGTGTACGGAATACACAACGCGAGAATACAACAATATAACGGTGGATCTAGACTAGCAGATCTAGATCAGTAGACCAGGCATAGGCCTAGAACTAGTGCAATTATAAACATGTAAAATATGTGTTAGTAAGCGTACGCACTCAACAACAGGCACTCAGTCAGTCAAAATAAGGCATCACAATGATAAACAATGCAATGCATAAATCACAATATAATTAACGTTACGTGAGTCATTGGAGTTGAATTCAAAGTAGATCTTCTTCAAGTTCTATCTAAATGTAGAAACTAGCTAGTCGAAAACGGTGGTCGATGAGCTAGTTGTCGATCGCGTAGGATATGCAGACGATGATCGACGCTAGGTGAATACCACGATGATGAAGACGATGTTGAAGACAACGATGATGACAACGATGATGAAGACGACGCTGGTGAAGACAGCGATGATGAAGTCGACGATGAAAACGACGCTGGTGAAAACAGCGATGATGAAGTCGACGATGAAGACGACGCTGGTGAAGACAGCGATGATGAAGTCGACGATGATGGTCATGAAGGTAATGTCAATGATGTGGTGATGACGTGACGATAATCAGCGAGCCAGCACAGCACAACGGATGACGGTGAGGTGATGACGATGGCGTTCATCGTGTCAGCACAACACAATGGATAATAGCAGTCGAAAAGATAATGAGTCGATGATGATGAGGTGAGGTGATGACGATGGCGTTCATCGTGTCAACACAACACAATAGATAATGACGAGGTGGTGACGATGTCGTTCATCGTGTCAGCACAACGAAGCAGATGATGGCGAGGTGGTGACGATGGCGTTCATCGTGTCACTACAACGATAATTGTCAGTGGAAAAGACAAATCCAAGTATGTGCTAGTAAAAGCGATACAAGTCTCTCCACAAAAATGAGTCACCCGGGAGAGGTCCGGGGACGAAGTCGACGAGTCCATGTTGGACGAAAATTCGACCGGCACAGTAAACAAAAACACAGTATCGACCTGTGTGTGCCGATAAAAATATTCCCTCTGATTTCCACATGGAAATATCAGAAAAAGCCCCAATCGCTGGTATAGCGCGATTGGTCAAAACAAGCGCACAACATTAATATGCATGTATACGCGCTGTACATAACAATGACAAATCTACATAACAATAGAATATATTAACAAACCAGACAGATCCAGTTGGGACATGTCTGAAAAGCCAGACAGCGGACCACGCAAGGGAAATTAATTCTCCCTAGCCGCCATCTTGGAAATAGTAAAGCAATTCGTATTAAACATGTGCAAATCAATGAATAAAACATTATTATACATATAAAAGTTAAAATCGTGACATTTGGTCACTACAGGATCATTTGAAAAGCACTGCACATCATTGCTCTTTACCTGCATTATTTTTCTTTCCTTCTATAAATTTCTTTGATTTAATATTTTGTAGCCTCCTCGGAACTTGATTATTAGTCATTTCAAAGCTCAAAAGATTTAATACTTTAACATTTAAGTGAATGTTTTGATAAATTGTCTGGTTGGAATGCCAATTGGTTAGATATGGAAACAAAACTCATACTTTTCTACCAATAGGTTGTTTGGACAAGTCATAGCTGTCATAGTGACCATGCAATGACCATACCTGGGATAATGGTCACCTGTGTAGGGAGGCCAGTGCCTATGGTCTGGGAAAATAGCACCAACACTTATTATATAATGCATCAAAAATTTATTGACTTTTGATTAGATGAGAGCTCGTCACGTGACCAGAAATATTTCATCTATTTTAAGGTTGCTATGAAAAAGTACAATATGAGAGTACTATTTGGGAGTTGAAAGAGAATTGTGAATTTTTTTTTTTGAATTGATTTTTTTTTTCTTTTCAAATCTTAATTTAATGAAAACAAAATATTTTAAATCTTTTTTGATAAAAATAGACATTTTTTTTAATGCTATATTTTATTATTTTTCCCCAAAATAGGATTTTTCATTTTATTTATTTTTAAATAAATTTTTGATGCATTATATAAAACAAATATACCATGCCTTCTATTCGAGTTACTGGTTAAAACTATGGGCCTCGGTGACTCCAAAAGTACCATTTGCTTCAGGGCTGCGCCCCTCAGCAAATAGTAATATTGGAGTCACCTCTTGCGCATAGTTTTAACCAGAACCTCTCAAGACATTGTATAATTGTATAATATATTCATACTACAGTACCATAATGTTAAACCCTAGAGAGAAAAGACTTTATTGCCCTGAATCACTTTCTAAAAAAGTGCAGTTGAAAAAGCTTATAGAAGCAAGAATGTTGCAGTCTATTTAATCGTTTTCAAAGTTCCTGTATCTTTTTTGTAATGAGAAGCTTCACAAACAACCGCACCATGTCATCTGGGAGTCGGGCCAGGTGCATGTGGGACTGGGAGACACTAGCAGGTCTGTGAATCATGTCCTTGCCAGCTAGCTCATGGTAGCTTTAAATTGCAGGGGAACGGCCAAGTGTCTCTTCTTCTAACTTCTTTATCTGAATGTAATCGTGATGGAAGAATACATCTGACACTCTGCAATCCTCGATAACTCTTGGATGTTGAGTTTTCAATTGTTAACACTAACTAAAGTCTGACTTCAACCTTGATCTGCAATCCTCTTGAAACCACTGAAAATGAGAGTGTACTACAGTCGTATGTCATTGGAACGTCACATTCGAGGAATGGATAGCAAAGTGCCAAATAATTGCAGACATAAAGTATATATGAGTACCGTACTGTGAAACAGTCCTGAGCAAAGTGATGATTACTGCATCTCCTATCAAATTTTCTGACTGAAATTGAACGAGATGGGAGGAAAACAATGATATTCAAAATTGGAAGATTGAACTTTTAAAGAGTATCACCCAACTTTGATCCAGTTTCTTAGCAATCAACTTTTCAAAGAAACATAGCAAACACTCTGATATAGTTCCTGTAACATCTGCTGATTAAGATTATTAGGGAAAGGCCCCTTTACTTTGCACTTTAATTTGCACGGTTCCTGTTCCCGCATGGTCACGTAAGTATGCGTATGTAGGGATAATTGTTTTAACAGAGAAAATGGTTGTGTAGGAACTTAGGAAGGTAGTATATTTGCAACTCGTACAACACCCGATACCATTATTCATATTTCTATTTTTTTTTTAAAGCATTGTACAGTTTATAGGAACTCTCACTCATTCTTTAAACAGCAGGCCTGATAAAAACCCGATTTAAATCGGTTTCCCGATTTGTTTTGATTTTTCCAGATTTTTCCCGAATTTTTTTCTTCTTCCCGATTTAAAAAAAAAAAAAAAAAAAAGTCATTTTTAAATAAATTTTTTTTACCAGATTTTTTTTCTTCTTCCCTCTTTTATCCTGATTTTACTGATTTCCCTGTTATTATCTCTAATCTTCCCTATTTTGCCCTATTTTTTTCCCAATTTTCTTACTCGAAAGGGGGTAACGTTGTTAGATGCCATTTTTTCCCCGCGAATCCTCTTCTCTTTTTTTTTACTCAAGGGGGGCGTGGTTGAGGGGAAAACAAAAAACCTATTTTTTTTTATAGCTCACTATCATCCCTGAAACAGGATCTAATACTGTTGGACCATCTTGAAGCAATGGCGTAGCACTAATACTTGATTTTTGTTTTATCACGTCCTTCTTAACCATTTCAGATTTAAATAAATCAAGTCATATCACTGGTATCAAAACTAATTCCCTCATCACATAATTAGCTTTTTGGTTATAAATTCCACATAAGGCCCGTCTTCATCAGCTCGAGTTGGCCGAATAGCCCACTATTTTTTATTTGGGAAATTAGCCCGAAGTTACAAATTGCGTCTTCATCAGCTCGAAACTCGAGCTTGAGAAATTTGCGCAGTGTTCGCGCATAGTGCGAGTCTTCGGGCCGGATAAATAGTGGGCTATTTTGCAAACAAGCCCAAGATATCTTAGGAAGATATCCCGAGCAAATAGCCCATTTTTTGCGTCTTCACCTGCCAAATACCCCGCTATTTCGTGATCAGGCTAATTTCCTGAATCAGAAATAGCGGGCTATTTGGCCAACTCGAGCTGATGTGGCAGGCCTATTTTCATTATATATTTTGAAGGGTCTTCTTGGATCTATTCTAAAACTGAAGTTTTTAAAAAATCCATTTACAGCTGCAGGCATGAAGCATCTGCGGGATAAAGGCATCGTCCATCGTGATATCAAACCCGGTAATATCATGATGGTCAAGGGCGAGGATGGAGTCATTGTCTATAAACTGGCTGACTTCGGAGCAGCGAGGGAACTAGAAGATGATGAAGCCTTCAAGTCTCTCTACGGAACAGAGGAATATCTGGTAAGGATTTTGATTACAATATCGTTTGATGTTTTGTGATTAGTATGTGTGCTGAAGACTCTGTCACTATATGTGGTTGATTTATTTTGACAAGATTTTGATTTTTTTTTAAAGTTAAAGATTGATGAAAGATGCTCTTAGGACAATTGCTTCACAATCAAGTTTTAACACTAACCAAAGTCCTAACTTCAACTGTTGATGTTACGTACAGCATGCCTGACATAGCAACTCCTATGTTGATATTGTATGGTCAGGTGGTCAGCTCTGGTGGAGCTACATACCACTGTCTCTTGTTAGCTCACTAATGATTGACAGATGATGTCACAAGATGAATAAGTTTTTATAGGGTTCGAGAAAATCATTAAAAAAAATATTTAAAAATCAATGAAATATATTTAGATGTCTGAATAAAAAAAAAAAAATGTGAGTTGTATGCAGCCCTGCAATTCAACAGGAATCGACTTATATTTGGATGTCACCCGACCTATAGAAAAGAAGTTACCCAATATCAAAAGGAAAACTAACAACCAAAAATAGAATTCTAATTTGATATTGCAACAGCTGGTCATGTTTGTTATTTTGGCGCCTTTTAGAGATCATGTGTATTATTCCCACTTCCTGTGTTTAAGGTGAATAACATGTATTCATGTAGATGGAAATACCAGGTGTAAAGGCCATGTTTTCATAGGGTTATTACTGTAATGTGGTTTCAGGGTGTCGTATCTACCTGGTACACATCCAGGTCCCAACTGTTCAAAGTACAGAGTACAATAGTCCAAACTTTAGTGAGTAGTTTTAAATATAGAACTGGCATTTATACTTAAATTTCAAAATGGGAAAGTTTTTACCAATATACAGATATGTACTAGGATATTTTCTTGGTAACTTTATCTGGCATCATATCCATTAACCTGTGTTTGAGCTGTTTCTGTTTTTTCAATCTATTCTAAAGAGTTTTTGTATATAAAGTTCTTTTCAGTTTCATAAATATAGACTACTTTGAACACATAATCTACTTGACCGACAGACGTTATTGTACAGATTTTCTTTTTATCTGAATGTTTAAATTCATGAGTGCCCCTGTGTGTATTTACACAAGAAACACCCACTGGTATAATGATGAACTCATTGAATAGATTTCAGAAAGTATAAATGCTATTGTTTTTTAAATGGTAATATTGAGCATTGAAAGATGATCAAATAATCATATTTTCACATTTAAATCAATCCATTTTGATAGACACAACATATATAAAACAAATATTTTTGCAGTCGGGGTTATTTCAGAAGGATTTAGATATTATAAGCCCACTTCTTCATCAGCTTATGTGAGGGAGTTGACAGGAAAATATTCCCTTTTCCGGGGCACACTGAGGATTTATCTCTTTAAAAAAAATAGTTTGAATCTAAACATAGGACAATTTTCATACTTCCGCTTAATCATGGAAATTGGAAAGGGAAATCTAGTTGTAGATATAGTAGGGAGAAGTGCAATACATCCACGAATAAGTACAAAGTTATGTAGTCATTTTGCAATGCCATTGGATCTATCAATTTCCTGTTGTGTCACTTTCACTATCAGCATTGCTTCATAGGGGGAGTTTTGATGTAATAGTATGAGGGGATTCCCCTAACCAGTGATGTCATCATGTCACATACCACATTTATTTATTTTATTTTATTTATTTATTTATTTCCTCTCATAGGGTGGATGGCCCTTTCAGCACAGCTGATTTTCAAAGGGGTCCACATACATAAAAATAACAATAAATATACAGTGAATTATACAATAATATGTAAAACTTTGCAAATGCAAGAAGTAAGGCAATGAATATGTACATGTATAGTTACAACAAATAAATATCTAACAAATTAATGTACAAAACAAACAAGCAATAAGACAGTTAATTGCAGATATTCAACTAGAACGACAACAAGCATACAAGTAAAACTGTAAAACCCATAACATAACACAAAAAAACATCAAGGTAAACATAAGAGAAAAACAAGAAAAAAAACAAAAACAAGACATGAATAAGAGGATGGGTATAATATTTATCACGTTTAAAAGTATTTAAAAAAAAAGAAGAAGTATTTACACATATACAGAGCTGCCAACCATTCCGTTTTTGCCGGAATTACTACGTTTTTCCCTCCCAATTACGGTATTACGTTTTTTCTTTATAAAATACGTTTTTTATAATTTTTTTATATATTTTTTTTTTTTTTTTTTTTTTTTTTTTTTTTTACATACCACAGGTCAAACAACTGCCCTAAAATGTTGATTTGATCACAAATTCAATAGAAAACTAAATTTAAAACAAACTTGAAAAGAAAAATATTCTAAAAAAAAATGCCGATAATACCAAAATAACCACCAAAAAAATTCCTTTTGTATGGAAAAAAACATCATGATGAATGAACATTTCTGCATTGGAAGTGTGTCGCGCGTGGTTGTAAGTTTCGTTTTTATGAATTCCTTTTTTTTGCTTGAAATTCCTTTTTTTTGCCATCATTCCTTTTTTTGGTCGCACAAGGTTGGCAGCTCTGCATATAACAAATATAAAATATATATATATATATATATATAACATAACTAATAGAATATCAAATTGAAGGTAAAAATTGTAAAAAGGGCAAGATAATGTTCAGTCTATATGAGTTCATTCAAATCAATGGTGCGAACAAAGGTAGCCAGTGTGTTTAAGGTTCGCGTTTCAAAAGAGAGACAATTGAATAATTTGGAGCTATGATAAAAGAAACTTCTTCTCAAAAACTCGGTCTGAGGCTTTGGAAGCTGAATTTTATGATCGCTATATATTTCTTAAATTTGATGACCATGAATGTTAGGAATGTGTTTGATTGCTTGATATGATGTAAGATGTCATGAAAAAGACCTAAATCCGACCAAGACAGGTTGTCTTGGGAAGTTTTCTTTCATAGCTGGATTTAGGTAGATTAAATGGGTGTGAGTGAAACCGGATTGAATTGCATAGAAACTGAAACTAGATGACATTTCATTTTCATTTTAAAAAAGGAAAATTTTAAGAATGTGCATGATGTTGGTTGAGGTTATTCCATAAAGGGTCTCTGATGTCATCAATGCAGTCTTGATTCAAACCTGTTCTAAAAAGGAAAGGGGATATGTACACATGATATTAAAGTGAAGAATTCATGATAAGTGTATTTAGTAAATCTCTACCTCTACTCAGATGATATCACAGGAATTCTCTTGTAATTTATCATGTGATAATCTCTAGAGCAAGTTAGTGATAATAATGATAAAAATAATAATAACAATCTGGATTTATATAATGCTTAATACAAAATACCGTCTCTATAAAGCGCTTTTCAGATATGATGTTACCATGTTACATTTACAACATGTATAGGCACTATTATCCTTGACTGAGTTTTCATCAGTAATGTCCAGTTCAGCTTCCATAGAGCTTGCACATTGATTTCATAGTCATAACATCATTGCTTGACCAAAATGTTGAAATATTAGTGTCACTAAATTATCTAAATTTTAGTGAGAATGAAGTCAGTGATGAAATGTTAATCTTTTGACTGTGAGAAGCGTACATTGCACATCGATAAAGGAAGAATGTTATCAAGCAAAGAAAAATTGTAAACGGAACATAACAAGTCTGCCCATTGTAGTCAACACGTTTATGTTCAATTCTCCCCTTCTCCAATTTCTCCCCTTGTTTATGTCCATCTTACATTGATAGCACCCAGACCTGTATGAGCGAGCTGTACTGGGCAAAAGAACTAGGACAGAGTTCACAGCGCAGACTGACCTTTGGTCTCTTGGAGTGACCTTTTTTCATACTGCCACAGGGTCACTTCCTTTCCGTGCACATGGAGGACGAAACAACAGAGATGTCATGTGAGTTTAGAACATGATATGCAGTGTGTTGGAAGTGCAGAGAAAATCTTAAAGGAAAAGAAGTGCTTATGACTTGGATTCTGAAAAACTATTAAGGAAATGTATTGAAAATTAATTCAATAATTTATGCTAAGCCTTGAAAACCTATTTTGGAGCATATATGGTCTATTCTACATCCATGTATGATGACAGTATGAAGTCTGTGGGCTTTACATTTTATTCATGAAAAACGTAACATTTTTTATTTAGAACTTGATGAAGGATATATTATTGAAGTTTATATATATTATTCATCAATTATTTGTGTTGGTAGATAATAATAATAATTCCGCTTTATATAGCGCTTAATACATCTCTGATGTCTCTATAAAGCGCTTTACAGATATACTATTACCACAATCAATGGATTCAATACTTGCCCGTGCACACTGTGTGCACAATCTCCACTCCCTGGTGAGCGATCCAGCCAGGTGCTACTTGGCGCTCAAAAACTGTTTGACCAACAATGACGGTCGCATCCTCCTGGGTACCCATTTAATACCTGGGTGGAGAGTAGCAAGTGCAGAAGTAGGTTCTGTATAGTCAGTGAAGAACAATCTATTTATTTTAATTCAGGCATAGGATCACAACCACCAAGAAATCAAGTATGATCTCTGGTGTCCAGGAAGTCCCTAACGGACCTATCATCTGGAGCGAGGACCTACCAAAGACCTGTCACTTCTCACCAGACATGCGTCATCAGGTCAAGACTCTCCTCTCGCACACCATGGAATGCAACATACAGAAGATGTGGACCTTCGATATCTTCTTTGCCTTTGTCCAGAAGCTGACCAGCATGCGTCCTGTGGACGTCTTTGTCGCCCCTACCTGCGAATGCCATATCATCTACGTCGAGCCGCAGCGTAAGGTAGCCGACTTTCAGGACAAAATGGCCCATCTGACAGGAATCCAACCTGATACTCAGTCTCTGTTGTGGGACAAGGAAGTCTTTGATCTTCCGAAGTGCCTCAAGTGTGAGGATCTCCCACAGACGTCACCTGACAATCCCTTGATCCTGGTCAGAATGGGAGCTGAAGTTTTTCCGAGTGTCAAGGTTCCATCACTGCGTTAGTATTTTGTTCCTTTTCTTTTTTTCTTTTTTTCTATTTTTTTTATTGATAGCTGATCATCTATTTTACCATTACAACCTACTATGCTTGGAGCTAACCATGCAACAAGAGGGACCTTGGATTCAATTTACTTGGTAATGAGAGTTTATGCTTTACCAATGGGTGCTACTACATCACCTGGCTTTCAGTCCAAACCAAGACCTCCATTGAGCCATCATGCTTACTGCAGTAGTTGAAGGTTATTAGAGATAATTGAAATAATTTTGAAGATTATCAGGAGATAAATTGATTTTGAAAATTCCTATATTCATTTTGACTTCTAAGATGTCTATATATATATGTGTTTTGTTTTACAGCGACACAACCAAAAACAGCAACTCATTTCTCTGTGGCACAGGACAGCAGCTTAGCCAAGGTAAGTGTTTGTTCTGTAGAGCATGCTTTGTTAGAACACCCATCAATAAGCCACTTCAGAGAGCACACTTTTACAAGTGACCCCCAAATATCCACAGATCTTTAACACATGGATTGGTCCCACTTTGTGCATTTTAGAATAATCACTGCCAAGAGAGGGAGGAGCTTCATGAATACCATTGCCTTCTTGAAAAGTATACTTCCACCTGTGTGTTTTAGAATGTACCTGTGGTGCATGAACGAATAATGATTACAAAGTACGTTTCATGAACACGAACCGAGCAGTCGTCTCAAAGGGATTTTACAGTTTCGTGCAAGTGACCCTAATCTGCCCAAGCGGATATAGTATCTCTGAAGTGGCTGATTGGTCAAAACAGAGCATGTTACATAACCTCTGAAGAAAATTGTCCTTTAAGGCATGAATGTATTAAAGTGGAATGTATTTGCTGATATATAGGATATATATGGCAAGATACAAAGAAGAGAGCTTTTAGAAAAGAATACTTTGGCTCGTATTTTACTTCAGAAATCAATTCTAATGCTGAGTTACATATTGATTTTTTACTTTAAGGTAGAATAGATCTATTCATATTGTGGTCAGAAGCAAGAATGTCCGGAGAACCTGGTCAATAAATGAAACTCTTTTGATTGCTTTAATAGAAGCTCCAGCTTGACCAATTTCACTATCATTTTGACCTTGTACATACAGTTTAATATACCGGTATACAAAGAAAGTTTTTAGTTTTTGTTGAATAATCTTTAGATGAATGTAAATAAATATATAACCTTATATTTGATACTGGTGGTGGGATTCCTAAAACCTGTTTGAGGCATGCTACATTATCCACGATCACTCGACAACATATGAAAAAGTTTCTAAAATATTCTCAAAACATCAGTTTTCCATAATGTGTCTCATTGTATTAAGAATTGGTTCATGATTCATTAAATGGAACATGACTTTTGTCTGGAGTCGCATGTAGTTGAGTAGTGTTATTACAAGCAATTAATTTTGTCTATATAATCTATTAAAGACTGCTAGCCTTTTGCTGTATATTTTTAATGATTTTTGCATATCCCTTTCCCAAATGCTGCAGTTTTTGCGTTTAGTATAGATTGCCTACAGAAGAGTTGAACATTTTTTCTATGGAAATATTGTGCATTTAATTAGTTTTAATGATACATCACTGATTATTGTATTTATGTCTTCTGTTGAGAGTCAGGATAATTAGTAATGGCTTTCATGTAGAATTCATTTCTTCTTCCTATCAACAAACGATATCTTTGTTTTGCAAATATATCAGTGCAGAAATGAAAGAAAGTGTGCCTATAGGTCACGTAACTTTTTAAGATTTCTTTAATAGATATTGTTGCTCCATATGCAGCAAAGATGTGAATTTTATTACTTTTCAATGACAGTCATTTAATTGTCATTTTTATTACTCAATTATTATTTTGGGGTGTTAACATTAATCCCCTGTTTATGATGTAGACAAAGTCACTATCTGAAGGTGTGATTGAACAAGTTGACTTTTAT
Organism: Strongylocentrotus droebachiensis; assembly: GCA_035222895.1. Lineage (NCBI taxonomy): Eukaryota > Metazoa > Echinodermata > Echinoidea > Camarodonta > Strongylocentrotidae > Strongylocentrotus > Strongylocentrotus droebachiensis. The sequence goes on from JAVYIG010005784.1 coordinate 22,062, forward strand.
TTTTTTTGCTTATTATTATTATTATTAATATTATTGTTATCATCATCTTCATCATCATCGATCATTATCATCATCATCATCATCATCATCATCATCATCATCATCATTATCATCATCTTTATCATCATCATCATCATCATCATCATTATCGTCATCATCATCATCAACAATATTAATGAGCTTTTAAGGTACCGATATCTATGATGTGAACTTGGTATGTATTTTCTCAGAATTGTTCAGCCGTAATGTGCTATTACGTGAATGTGGTGGGCACACTGGCAAGGATAGAAACTCTCATAACTCAAACTGTCAAAGCAGTCGTGTAAGTGCATCAAGAAATTTGTATTATCAATGGATTTTTCTTGTTTATTGATTTGTGAGCATGAATGTATACAGATGATATAAATTTATCTTTTATTTAGTGCCTTTATAGTTTAATAATTCACATACATTTCTATCAAATTGTTGAATTTTCTTCCTTTTGTATGTTTTTTCTTTTATTTGTTCTGTATTTATTTATCTACTTTTTTTGGTCAATTCATCTGAAATTTTTGTTTTAGTTTTTTGTCATCCTTTATTATGGTGGTGGTTGAAATTCATGTAGTGTGTGTTGAGATTCATGTACCTTTATGACAATATATTGGAATTCCTATTTGATGTAATTGAACAATTGAAAAAATGTAGGAAGAAGAACAATGGATCTTATCCAAAAAAAAGATAGCACTGAAGCCACTGATTGCTTACATTACATTGCATTGCTTCAAGAACAAGTCTTGATAAATTGCATGGGTTTCAGTGGTTTCTGTATTAAAGGGGAAGTCTACCCTGATATTGTCTTGGTTTAATAATAAAAGGAGAAAAATGAGTGAATGAGCAAGTTTAAGCAATATCTGATTACAAATAGAAAGTCATGGATTTTTGAAGTTGTCATCAGTTAGCATCATCAACTTTTACCGATATGTGTCTCTTCTTTTTCCTGCTTCTATTAAAACTAAATATTTTAGGGTGGACTTCCTCTTTAACAAATGCTTACTTTTTAATCTTAGAATTGATAATTTGAACCAAAATATGACATTTTATCTTTCTGAAATACTAATTAATTTTTTTCTAGATTAACTGGACTCTAGAGAATTTTATGGAATTTACTTATACTGCATGATGATTTGATTGATCCCATTTTGAAATGTAGCAATCCTTCAATGTAGAACGACACTTCTTTTATAAGTCACTTTTCATGATCCCAACGATATGTCTTAATACAGTGTGGTGTTACGTATGGACTACATGAAGCTCCGTAGCATGCATTCTGCTGTGAAATCTTCATATCTTCAGGCAGACTGTAGATGGAGAGCCCTTGAGAGGTCTCTATCTCTGCTTGTATTGACGGGCGTAGAGGAAGCTAGGCTTGATGAGATCAAACATCGTATCTTCATTTGCAAGGAAAGATTGCATGAGGTACAGAATAATTGTTCAAAACAATTTCTTTTAAGCAAATATAATCCTTATAGAAGAAAGTTCCCAGGTGCTTTAAAAGGTATTACACCCAAAATTGAACTCACATCATTCAAGGAATAAAACTCTACCAGGCACTGTAACAGAAATTCCTTTTCTAGAAGAGCCTAATTTAAATATGATCTCCATGTATGGTTTTTAGAGAAAATTCTTCAAATATATTATATTGATGCATTTTTCATCATGAGTGAAATGAACATTTTGTATGAAAAAATATAATATGATAAATTTCCCAAGATTTTACATGTTATGTTAATTTCTTTAGTAATGTTAGTAATATTTGATCTTCTTGGTAATTTAAGTAATGTTAATTCCATTAGTAATATTGATTTTTCTTAAAGTAATCTTGATTTGTGTACAGCGCTTTGAAACTTTTATGTCACAAGTGCTATATAAGTTTTTTTGTATTATAATTTGTGTAATGTCATTTTTAGATTAACCTGTTTCATATTATGTTGATACAGTTGAACAAGGTTTGTGACCATGTGGAGTCATCTCTGGATGCGGTGGAAAAAACAGCCATCAAAGACGATTATCTGTCATCTCAATGGGAAGGAATTAGACAACAGCTTGTTCTACCAGTTGAAAAGTATGTACAAAACATGTCCTTGTTAAAGTAGAAGGAATATTCTTATGATAGATATTTTCAGGATTTATAAAACAGACCACCTTGAGAATGTAGTTATAGTTATATATTTTGTTGTCCACATGTTTATTTATCCATGCAACCTTAAATACAATCTGTAAAACCAGATAAAAAATTTCACAGATTTCTTGAGAGAGCCACATTCATGAAAGTGTCCTGCAAAAACAGCCATTACAACATTTTGTAAAAGTTACTAGTTTTACAGTATTTCTTTGAAGATGTCAAGAAGTATCATTAACACCATTTCAGTTCAGATTCAGATTCAGATTCAGATTCAGATTAATTTTTTTATTGGTCCATTTGGAAATTCAGTTGTTGCTTTTGAAAACTAAATCCAAGTGTCCACTTCATCGTCACTCTGATTTAAACATATTTTTCGATCTTGATCAGGATTGGGCGATTGAAGGTTCTGTGCGAGGAAGGACTGTCGACGTACAAACATTTCAAGAGAGACAAGCAGACCAAACAACTTTCCTACAACGAAGAACAAATCCATAGAATGGACAAGTAAGATACCTTGTTTTTTCAAAGAGCTGATATCCGTGATGACCTTGTTTTTCAAAGAGCTGATATCCGTGACCTTGTTTTTCAAAGAGCTGATATCCTTGACCTTGTTTTTCTAAGAGCTGATATCCATGACCTTGTTTTTCAAAGAGCTGATATCCGTGACCTTGTTTTTTAAAGAGCTGATATCCGTGACCTTATTTTTCATATAGCTGATATCTGTGACCTCGTTTTTCAAAGAGCTGATATCCGTGACCTTGTTTTTCAAAGAGCTGATATCTGTGACCTTATTTTTAAAATAGCTGATATCTGTGACCTTGTTTTTCAAAGAGCTGATATCTGTGACCTTGTTTTGCAAAAAGCTGATATCCGTGACCTTATTTTTAAAATAGCTGATATCTGTGACCTTATTTTTCAAAGAGCTGATATCTGTGACCTTGTTTTGCAAAAGCTGACATCTGTGACCTTATTTTTAAAAAAGCTGATATCCGTGACCTTATTTTTAAAATAGCTGATATCTGTGACCTTATATTTCAAAGAGCTGATATCTGTGACCTTATTTTTCAAAGAGCTGATATCCTTTGCCTTATTTTTCAATGGCTGATATCCGTGACCTTGTTTTTTTAAAGAAATTATATCCGTGATTATTTTTGGCCCACAAGGCAGGCACAGTAGTCATATGTAGTGTTGCTGTTTAACTTTCCATCAAGGTTTAGGGGTCAAAACCTTGTTTGGTGCTTATGCCTGTTAGACAGTGTATTGTGTCTGCAATTACCTCTTCCAACCCAGGTGTAATAAGTGGTTACCATGGAAGAAGAAATCCATGTGGTATCAATTCTGTATTTGATTCTCGCCTTAAGCCTCAGAGTAAATTTTATAATATATTTAGTTTCCTTGTTGAGATTTGAGAATATCTACATACCAGTAAATTACTGCCCCTCTTTCTCACATTCCACAATAGTGTCCGTTTAGAGCCAGAAGGGCGTTAACTTATATACTTTACTAAAGAGTTAACACCCTTCTGGCTCCGAAAAGGGGATGTTTCAGGAGAATTAATTTTAGTAATGTTTATCCCTTCTTTCTTTTTTTTCTCTTCAGGGAAAAATTGGCTAAAAAGATGGCGAATGCTAAAAAGATCTTTGATGAGCTGTTTGAAATCCTCAAGAGTCTTCATCACAACTTTGGTACCTGGCATGGGTAAGCAAAATGTTCTACAATACTTTTGATTAATGTGTATATGCACTGATTATTTCCAGTTAGGAATTTACATTATTTGTGAACTCAAATCAATTAAGAACAGAAAAAATGAAAGTGAAGTACTAAGAGAGAATGGTTCAGAGTAATTGGAATTGAAAGGAGGATGAACAAAATTGATTTCGTGGGAATGTTACAAAAGAGGAGAAACTTAACAAAAATGCATGAAGATATGACGTTTTGCTTGAATGATTGTTGAAGTGAGAGTTCATTTCGTTTGCCTAACTGGACAAGTGTGGTTGAAGATGCTTGTAATCGTGTTTTGGTTGTCCTGTGACATTTGTGCTGATATTTTGGCACTGCAGAAGTGTATCTGTGTTTAAGACACTTCATTACCCAGGCGTATTTGAATGCCTGGTATTGAATGCATGGTATGAAGGTTTCTGTTTATTTTACAATGCTCAAGTTATTAAATTCTCTTATTAAAGGAGTTATTAATGTGCATATCAGAGAATTTGATATGGATGGAATTCAGATATTATGTGCCAAAACACAAACATAAATTAGATTATGGCTTCTTTTCCAGACGGATAAATTCACATGTGTTTTAATGGCTGGTGTCTTTATCACAAAAATCCAGTTTCACACAGTTGCAGCATTATCAGTTCTGAAATTATTTCATCTCCCACAGAAGTTACATGAGCAGGATTTATCTTGAAGTGTTTATCAAGGTTCAGCTAACATTGCAAACAAACATCTTTGATGTTCAACTTCAAGTCTGTGTACCTGACATGCACCCAAAGATGGTACAGAATGTATTTCAATCTGTTGATAAGGGACAAAGTGCAAGGTTTCCTACAAAATTGTCAATCATTTCTTCTATGGTGGGTTTATAATCAAAATGGAAAATGAAAATCAATTGTGATCGTCTGATTGAAATCTAGATTTACTTTATTTTTATGCTGCTTTTGAATCCCTGTTAAATCATTTTACATTTGATATCATGTAAACAGATTTTTGGAGGTCATATGATAAAACTCCTGACGACGGATAGTCAACCTGTTTGAAACGTCGAGTCACTCATCCTCTCCAAGCGCTATAGTTCTTCTTAGAACTATAAGCTAAGAAAGATAACAAACAGTCCTTTTCAGGACTACACACCCCCAAGAAAGCTTACAGAGTCAGAGTCCTTTTCAGGACTCCTCAATCCTCTCTCTCTCACATGGTGCACCCGCAAGCCTACTGTATATGATCATATCAGTTGTTATACTGTGACATAATATTTGCAGTAATATTTTACTCTATTAAAGTATTTGGGATAGGTTGCTCCTGTAGATTCAACATCTGTCTGAGAGAAAAACATTGTGGTTTTGATCTTTTTACTTTGATTGATGGAAAAATATAGGATGTGAGAGGTATGTATAATTGAAAGTAATAAGTTCTACTGGATATTTATTTTCAAGGTTTCTTGTTAGATATTTGGGATAATTTTATTTTCATTCTATTCATATTTGAAAGGTGTCGTAATCAAGTGGTTTAGGCACTTAACTTGAAATGCAAAGGTCTTGGGTTCGATCTCTGACACAGCACTCAAACAGCACTAATTTCCTTTGGCATTTGCCACTCCATACCCAGGAGAGAAAAGGGGATGTAGTGAAATCACAAAAGTCTTTGTGTTAGTAATTCCCATATGCCCTCGTGGTGACCATATGGTAGGAATACTCCCTAGGGAGTGGAGATGGTGCACATTGTGCGTGAATGAATCCGATGACTGAGTAATAATATCTTTAAAGTGCTTAGAGACAGTACTTCGTATCATATGAATCCAGATTATAATTGTTTTTCTTGATCAGTATACCCAACAAGATATAACTTTTTTTAACAATTTTTTTTTTTTTTTAAATATATTTTTTTTTTACTGTTTACAAGCAAAGTTGGGTCAAGATTAATGACAGAGAAGCCTATGTATATTTTATAGAGGGAATACTGATGAAAATACATTTACATTCTTTTATCTCACTAGATCCAAATCCAATCCATTTAGTATTAGAGGAGGAGGATTTACAGTACATACTGCAGAATTATCATGTATCACTTTATGGCACTTTAAGAATGTATTTTGTGTGTACAGTATGTCCACTTCTGTCATCAAGATTCATTACTTTCCATTTTTTCTACATAGCATATTTGTTATGTTGACCATACAGATCTATACAACTACAAGATGTCCAACAAATGGAGATCAAGAAGTACTCCAGCCTTGGATCAAGTTTTAGATGTGATCTGTAGTCGAGCATGTTTTACCCTCCCTAATCTGGTCTGAGCCTATCGACTGCTGGGAAGACATATATGCCCTGAAGATATTTAGATGACTACTGACATATCTCCTGCCACAGAATCATACCATGGAATTAACAGTGCCTTGAATGTTCTGGAATAAATCCATGCCATGATCATTGCCCATTCCTCAGCCAAAATGTCACTTATCATGTGCCCATCCATTGAGATCTGCATCAGTATCTTCAGACATCCTGGTAACACCTCTATCAGAGTCGGACAGAGTTGTTTGAGATCACACCCCTTTTCATGCAGGGCTCGTATTCTTTGAGAGAAGAATATGTGGTGTCAAAAGCTTTGTCCTATGATTCAGTGAAGTATGTTCTCATAGCAAGATACATGTATGTATATGTACTGTCATAATGAAATGATTCATTGAATAAATACATTTGTACTTTTATAATAAGCTATTCCAGTCTATTGATCATTTTTATCTTAGGTTTTATGCACTAACATTCCGTAGCAAGTGGGTTTGATTATTAAACTGTAGTTGAATATGAAATGCATTTTCATATACCGGTAGGTTTTAGTAATAGCTTAGGTTATATATATTTATTGTTAATGCAAGGCATTTTCTTTTTATTCTCTTTTACATTACTGGGCAATTGGATGTTGTGGAAAACAGTGTTTGATTGTTTATTTTTGGCAACGCAGTGTTTTTACCATCAGCACATGTCTTACCTTATGTTCATTCACAGCTATTTGATTTAGAAGCGATCTCGAGGAAAAACTCCCTGAATCTGCCTCTGCATTTTATGATTTTTGGAACAGTCAAGAAACATCAAATTGGGACTGCTTGCTTCTGTCAAAAACTAACTGTACATGTGGGATCAAATTATCATTATGATTTTACACTTTGCAGTTTAGATTTACAATACAAAACCTGGTTTGCTGGAATGCATGTAATTCATAGATGCTTATTTTGTTGAATTATTTTATATTGAAATATGACCACATAATCTTTGAAATGTTCCAATGATTAATGTAGGCATCCATGAAACAGAGGTAATGCATCTATTTGGGGCCCATATTTGTTATTTTCTATGTCTCCTTCTCTGTAAACTTTTTAAAGCAATAGAATAATGTCAATTACCTGGAAGTATAGAAGAAAGACAAGATGAATACTGTCACAGAATTTTTCGAGGGGTACCATAACATTCTTAAATAAATCTTTGATGCTTGCTTTTTTAATTTGTTTTTATTTAGGTGCTTCTCTCATGGTGTTATTGTTGTTTTGACAATAATCAAGTCTAAAAATTCAAAAAGAATATTGGGTCCAATGTCTGTGATTGACTATGTATTACATTCTCATGTATATCTTCATCCTAATGTTTGAATTTCTTATTTTACACTTTTATTTCAGAATTCAAGTTTTTCTTTTTTTCAAAATTTCTTTCAACTAAATGCAGAGGAGATATATATGTCAAAATATCAAATGAATCATAATGTACATAATGAAGTGTTGTAATGAGTTTGAAACTCTTTGTTGCTTTAATGTGTGTCTCTTTTCATTTTCATACACACTAACCAAGCATTTAAAAAGTATCTCAACAAAAGAATTATATTTTTAAATTTCTTCAGAGATTATTTCAATACCATCATTTCCTTTAATATTAATCATAATCATTTCACAGTCTTATGTCCATTTTGGTTTTTTCTTCCTCCCTCCTGTCTTTGTCTTTCTGTTTTCTGTTTAGAACCGGCAGCGAAACACGTAAGTTCCAGGACCAGTTGACCAGTGCACAGTACAGACTGCCTGAACTACCGCGTGAATACCAGAAGGTCTTAAATGAACTCAGCAAGGTGATTTCTTATTTTCTAGTTGAAGAATAAAAAAATTAAAAAAACATCTGTTGATGCAGGAAAGTAGGGAAACTAATCTCAACTTGAATCATTATCAAAGGAGTCTTTTGTGTTGTTTCAAAAGAAAGTTGCCCCCTTCCCCCAAAAGAGTAGAATTCCAAATTGTCCCAAAATAGATGATCTACATTCTGGCGTCTCTCATATTTTAAACATGAATGAGTATAAAATATGATCTTGATGCTTTTCATTGGAATGAAATGTGTGTGTTTCAATCAGGGTAAAGATATTTACACATGGTCTCAAAAAATAGTTGAATTATTTATCGATCAAAAGATATTCCTGAAGTTTGTAAGGAAAATGATCAACACTTTGATAGGGAAGAAACACTATGTGTTCCTATTGAGAGATGGCAACAAGAATTCTACTAGTACCATGGTGTTATAATAATATACTAAGGAATATACCTGATTACTGACATATTCAAATTGTATGCATACTTCTTAAAAAAGTGTTCTTGACAACCTGAAAGCTTGCCTGAAAAAAGGGGGAAAGGGGGGGAAAGAAAAAGGGAGAAAAGGAGGGGAAAAAAGAAAAGAAAAGAGAGAAGAGAGAAAGAAGAAGAAAAGAGGGAGGAGAGAAACAGGAGGGGGGAAGGAAGAAAGGGAAAGAGGAGAGAAACTGCGGAAAAGGAAGAAAGGGGGAAAGACAGAGGAGAGAAAAGAGGGAAAAGAAGAATAATGAGAAGGGGAAAAGAAAGAAAGGGGGATGATATTATAAAAAGGTTTTTTTAAAACCAGGAAAGGGGGGGGGGGGGAGGGGGGAGGAGGCACACAATTTTGTAGTGTGCATAATATGGGGTCCCTCTTGCAAGGCGTGTAGCCCCCTCCCCCCCAAAAAAAAAAAATATATATAAATAAAATAAATAAAAAATAAATAAATAAAAAATAATAATCATAATAAATAAAAATAAAAAAATTAAATGTGAGTTAAAGGAGAAAGAAGCAAAAATGAAAGAGAATTAAACAACGATAGAAGAGAGCATGAGGAATTGCATTTCTTTTAAAAGAATAATAGGATAACAACCAGGGGCATCGCTTAACACCCCCCCCCCCCCCCCCCCCCCCCCCCCCCCCCCCAACTGTCAGGATATTGTCTGTAAAATTGCGCTGCTGTCAGGAAATATAGGATAAGGGGGAGGGGAAAAATGAGAAGGAAAGGGAAAGAAAAGAAAAGGAAAAGAAAAGAAAGAGAAAAGAAAGGAAAAGAAAAGGAGAAAGGAAAAAAGAAGAAAAAAAAGAAACAGGGGATGCAAGAGAGAAGAGAGAGAGAGGGGGATGTTGGTTGGAGTCACCACGTCGAGGGGGCAAGAAAGATACGCATAGATAATTGTGTTGCTGTGTCGGTATTCTTGCTTGATCCTCGTGTACTATATCAATATCAAGTCCGTGAGATGTATAATGTCTGTCGGCCGGCAATTTTTTATTCCTACGAACTGTGACTTTTTTTTCGGACACAAAATATTTTTGAAAATTCAGACAATGACTAAGAGTCTGTACAACGAATCGTCCTCTAATAATTAAATGAAACTTGAAAGCTTCCGCGCTTTGCTTCAGACAAGGATTAAGAGTAATAATTTAATGAAACGTCAAAGCTTAGCGCAGGAGGGGGGAAACTGAATTCAGACAAGGATTAAGAGTCGAAAACAGTACAAGGAATCGTCTTCTTTCTCTAATAATTTAATGAAACGTCAAAGCTTCCGCGCTTTGGGCGGGAAGGGGGAAACTGAGTCTAGACACGGATTAAGAGTTATAACTTAATGAAACGTCAAAGCTTCCGCGGTTTCGCGGGAGGGGGAGGGAAACTGAATTCAGACAAGTATTAAGAGTAGAGAACGGTTAAAACGAATCGTCCTCTAATAATTAAATGAAAGTTGAAAGCTTCCGCGCTTCGCTTCAGACAAGGATTAAGAGTAATAATTTAATGAACCGACAAAGCTTCCGCGCTTCAAGCGGTAGGGGGAGGGGAACTGAATTCAGACAAGGATTAAGAGTTGGAAACATTACAACGAATCGTCTTCTTTCTCTAATGATTAAATGAAACGTCAAAGCTTCAAGTGGTAGGGGGAGGGGAACTGAATACAGACAAGGATTAGGAGTTATAATTTAATGAACCGTCAAAGCTTCCGCGCTTCGGGCGGGAGGGAGAGGGAACTGAATTCAGACAAGGATTAAGAGTTCGAAACATTACAACGAATCGTCTTCTTTCTCTAATAATTAAATGAAACGTCAAAGCTTCCGCGCTTCAAGCGAGAGGGATGAAATGAATTCAGACAAGGATTAAGAGTCGAAAACAGTACAACGAATCGTCTTCTTTCTCTAACAATTTAATGAAACGTCAAAGCTTCCGCGCTTTGCTTCCGACCGTGGGGGGGGGGGGGGAGGGGGGGAGGAACTGAATTCAGATTAGGATTAAGAGTCGTGAATGGTACAACAAATTGTCTTCTTCCTATGATAATTTCATGAAACGTGGAAGCCTCCGAGCTTCGCTTCAGACAAGGATTAAGAGTAATACTTTAATGAAACGTCAAAGCTTTTTTCCTACGAACTGACTTTTTATCGGACAAAGAAACATTTTTGAAAATTCAGAAAAAGATTAAGAGTCGGTACAACGAATCGTCTTGTTTCTCTAATAATTTAATAAAACGTCGAGGCTTCCGCGCGTGGGGGGGGGGGGGGGCTAAATTCAGACTAGGATTAAGAATCATGAATGGTACAACAAATCGTCTTTTCCTCTAATAATATAATGAAACGTCAAAGCTTCCGCGCTTCGCTTTAGACAAGGATTAAGAGTAATACTTTAATGAAACGTCAAAGCTTTTTTTCCTACGAACTGACTTTTTATCGGAAAAAGAAACCATTTTGAAAATTCAGAAAAAGATTAGGAGTCGGTACAACGGATCGTCTTCTTTTCCCTTATAATTTAATAAAACGTCCAGGCTTGCGCGGGGGGGGGGGGAACTGACTTTAGACTAGGATTAAGAGTCATGAACGGTACAACAAATTTTCTTCCTCTGATAATTTCATGAAACGCCAAAGCTTCCGTGCTTCGCTTCAGACAAGGATTAAGAGTAATAATTTAATAAACGTCAAAGCTTTTTTCCTACGAACTGTGACTTTTTATCGGACAAAGAAATGTTTTCGAAAATTCAGACAAAGATTAATACAAAGATTCAGATAAAGACGAATCGTCTTCTTTCTTCAATAATTGAAATTGAATTCAGACAAGGCTTAAGGAACGAAAACAGTACAACATAACTTCTTCTATCTCTAATAATTTAATGATACATCGAGGCTTCCGCGGTTCGCGCGGGAGGGGGGCAACTGAATTCAGACTAGGATTAATAGTCGAGAACGGTACAACGAATCGTCTTTCTCTAATAATTTAATGAATCGTCAAAGCTTCCGCGCTTTTCGCGGAAGAGGGAAAACTAAATCAAGAGAAGGATTAAGAGTAATAATTAAATGAAACGTCAAAGCTTCCACGCTTCAAGCGGGAGGGGAAATCTGAATTCAGACAAGGATTAAGAAACGAAAACAGAACAACGAATCGTCTTCTTTCTCTAATAATTTAATGAAACGTGAAAGCTTCCGCGCTTCGCTTCAGTCGAAGATTAGTAGTAATAATTTAATGAAACGTCGAGGCTCTCGCGCGGGAGGGGGGAAACTGAATTAAGACTAGGATAAAGAGTTGAGAACGGTACAACGAATCGTCTTCTTTCTCTAATGATTAAATGAAACGTCAAAGCTTCGGCGCTACAAGCGGGGGTAGGGGGGGGGGATGAATTCAGACAAGGATTAAGAAACGAAAACAGTACAACGAATCTTCTTCTTTCTCTAATACATTGATAAAACGTCGAGGCTTCCGCTCTTCACGCAGGAGGGGGGGGGGGGGGATTAAAGTCAGACAAGGATTAAGAAACGAAAACAGTACAACGAATCGTCCTCTTTTCTCTAATAATTTAATAAAACGTCCAAGCTTACTGAATTCAGACTAGGATTGAGAGTAGAGAACGGTCCAAGGAATCGTCTTCTTTCTCTAATAATTTAATGAAACGGCAAAGCTTCCGCGCTTTAACTGGGAGGGGGAAAACTGAATTCAGACAAAGATTAAGGAACGAAAACAGTACAACGAATCGCCTTCTTTCTCTAATAATTTGATGAAACGTGAAAGCTTCCGCGCTTCGCTTCAGACAAGGATTAAGAGTAATAATTTAATGAAACGTCAAAGCTTACGCGCTTCGCACGGATGGGGGAAAACTGAATCCAAACGAGGATTAAGAGTCGAAAACCGTACAACGTCGTATCGTCTTCTTTCTCTAAAAATTAAATGAAACGTGGGGAGGGGCGAAACAAAAATTAAGAGTCGGGAACGGTACAACAAATTGTCTTCTTTCTTTAATAATTTAATGAAGTGTCAAAGCTTCGGCTTCGCGCGGGAGGGGTGATCTGAAAAAATAACTTAGTTCCTGGCCCCGGGTTTATAGGGTTAAATTTGTAGACATTGGAACATTGGTATTAATATATTTGTCGGTATCTGGTGGCTAGTTTTGTCGATAAAAAGGTCTAGCGCCCGCCCCCCCCCCCCCCCCCACTCAGAGGTCGGAATGACCGCATGCGTGTTGCCAAAATGTCCGGTAAAGGGGTACTTTTCGTGCGACAAAGTCCGGCCCGAGAATTGTAAAAAAGTGGTGTATTTGACTTTTCACCCGGAGATTTCTTTAAAAAGGGGGTGTTTTTCTTTTTTCTCTCATCTCTTTGGACTCCTGAGAAATTATTCCGAATTTAGGGGGGTACATTGAGCATTTTTCCTGATTTAGGGGGGTCTCCAAGGCAGGAAAAGCCCGCGAAAGGGGGGTTCGGAAATGTTGGCAGTCCTCAGATAGGGGGTGCTTTCAAAAAGAGGGTACGAGCGTATGCGTACCCTAAATAACACTGAGTGGGGGGGGGGGGGCCGGGGTCTAGCGACGCCCCTGATAACAACACAGTTTATGCACTCGAGATTAATTTTGCAAGTACTACTGGTGAAGTACTAGCCTATCCGATAGGCGTCGGGCTAAATGGCAAGTGTACTAATCGCGTTTGGGAGACTGACATCGGCGCGGGCGTCAGCCCGAGCGCCTATCATCACTGGTCAACTCATCATTATTCATATATGTGTATCGTATGTGTTACGAGCGTATTCTTATGCATGATTCATAAGACTAGCTTTATTTGGTGATCGATCACTTTGATTCAACCAATCAAATATCATCTCCAGGTTCCCCATCGCTCATTGGCCTATTTTGGTCCATGCTACATAAATATTCATGAAGGAGCTTTGCAGGGGGTTCGTAGATTTTCTACGAACGAAACGTGGTACATAAAAGAAAATAAAACTTTTCGCATGTACCAGTGATGATAGGCGCTCGGGCTGACGCCCGCGCCGATGTCACTCTCCATTATAAATGCGATTAGAATACGTGTAAAGCCCGACGCATATCGGATAGGCTAGTGAAGTACCAGCAGACGACCGTCTTTGTGCATTGTGCAGCAACGAAGAATTTACAACGTCTCGCGACGAGACGTTTTTGAAAATTCGGAAAAGATTAAGAGATCACTTTTCTAATCATAAGGCCTCGCTTTTTACCAGGAAGTGCCGGAGGACATTAATCCGCCAAATGTGGTCCTCAAATTGCAAAAGATCCCTACTCTTGGAGGGGGTAGGAGAAAGCAATTTTACGTCATATTACTCCAGGAAGTGCCTGAAAATGCGCCTAATGTTGTTTTAAAATTGCAAATGCCTCCTACTCTACGAGGGGCTTCTGACCCCCTCCCAGACCCACCCCTGCTTTGTCGCTACGATCCCTCGCCGCTGACACCTCGCTCCATCGTTTTTCATATATTTCGCCCGGCCCATGCAATTTTGTGCCCCCCCCCCCTGATAAAAAATCCTAGATCCGCCACTGCCATTGTCATCATTCATGTAATATTACTGCTCGCCATTATACCTTTTGGACGAATTCGTTTTCCCTCTATGTGTGCATGTAACTATTTATCACCTTTCATTGTCTATGTACTATTAGATCGAGGACAAGGTGAATGAATTGGTGAGAAGTAAGAGCGGAACCGCACCTGTCAGTCAACCGCCAACTGCTCCTACGGAAACGGCAGAGGTCACAACAAGCATCACACCTAGCTTTCCACAGGTTAGAACATACCATCTTTCAACATAAGGATGTATTATCGTCATACATTACCAGATACAGGCCTGATAATTACCTGATATTTTTAATTTTTACCAATTTTTTTTTCTTCCCGATTTTTTAAAATATATTTTTGTTACCGTGAATCTCCGTGTATAAGGCGCACCTGTGTATAAAGCGCACCCCTATTTTGAAGACAAAAAAATAAATAAAAAATCTGTCATCTTTAGTTTTAAAACCAACATTATTACTAGGTCTAACAATCGGCAAGGTTTTGTTGCCACTACGGAGATCTAAAAACAATAAATATCGCCAAGGTTTTGTTGCCCCTACGGAGATCTAAAACAATAATTATCGGTAAGACTTTGTTGCCCCTACGGAGATCTAAAAAAAAACAATAATTATCGGCAAGGTTTTGACGTTGCCCCTCCGGAGACCTAAAAACAATAATTATCGGCAAGGTTTTGTTGCCCCTATGGAGATCTAAAAACAATAATTATCGGCAAGACTTTATTGCCCCTACGGAGATCTAAAAACAATAATTATCGGCAAGACTTTGTTGCCCCTACGGAGATCTAAAAACAATAATTATCAGCAAGGTTTTGTTGCCCCTACGGAGATCTAAAAACAATAATTATAGGTAAGACTTTGTTGCCCCTACGGAGATCTAAAAACAATAATTATCGGCAAGGTTTTGTTGCCCCTACTGAGATCTAAAAACAATAATTCTCGGCAAGGTTTTGTTGCCCCTACGGAATCTAAAAAAAATAATTCTCGGCAAGGTTTTGTTGCCTCTACGGAGATCTAAAAACAATAATTATCGGCAAGGTTTTGTTGCCCCTCCGGAGACCTAAAAACATTAATTATCGGCAAGCTTTTGTTGCCCCTACGGAGCTCTAAAAGCAATAATAATCGGCAAGGTATTGTTGCCCCTACGGAGATCTAAAAACATTAATTATAGGTAAGACTTTATTGCCCCTACGGAGATCTAAAAACAATAATTATCGGCAAGGTTTTGTTGCCCCTACGGAGATCTAAAAACAATGATTCTCGGCAAGGTTGTGTTGCCCCTACGGAGATCTAAAAACAATAATTCTCGGCAAGGTTTTGTTGCCCCTACGGAGATCTAAAAACAATAATTATCGGTAAGACTTTGTTGCCCCTACGGAGATCTAAAAACAATAATTATCGGCAAGGTTTTGTTGCCCCTCTGGAGACCTAAAAACATTAATTATCGGCAAGCTTTTGTTGCCCCTACGGAGCTCTAAAAGCAATAATAATCGGCAAGGTTTTGTTGCCCCTACGGAGCTCTAAAAACAATTATTATCGGCAAGGTTTTGTTGCCCCTACGGAGATCTAAAAACAATAATTATAGGCAAGACTTTGTTGCCCCTACGAAGATCTTAAAACAATAATTTTCGGCAAGGTTTTGTTGCCCCTACGGAGATCTAAAAACAATAATTATCGGTAAGGTTTTGTTGCCCCTACGGAGATCTAAAAACAATAATTTTCGGCAAGGTTTTGTTGCCCCTACGGAGATCTAAAAACAATAATTATCGGCAAGGTTTTGTTGCCCCTACGGAGATCTAAAAACAATAATTATCGACAAGACTTTGTTGCCTCTACGGAGATCTAAAAACAATAATTATCGGCAAGACTTTGTTGCCCCTACGGAGATTTAAAAACAATAATTATCGGCAATTTTAGATAACTTTGCTTGAGAATGTATACACTTGTAAAAATCCGTGTATTTTCAAAACGGTTAAACGAAACCGCCCGTATACATTTAACGGTTAAACGTTTAGCACAATAAACGTAATGACTCAGGCTTACCCGAAAACCACTAAAAAGTAACATTTTGAGTACTCAAAATATCCTTTACCTGTGTATAAGGCGCACCCCCGACTTTTGATTTTTGCTGACGGAAAACAAATTGCGCCTTATACACGGAGATTTACGGGGTACCCGTTTTGGGTTTTTTTTTTTTCCTTCCCGATTTTATCCCTATTTTCCTGATTTTCCCTTTATTTTCTCTATTCTTCCCGATTTTCGCTAATTTTCCCAATTTTCTTACTCAAAAGGGGGGAACGTTGTTAGATGCCATTCCCCCCCCCCCCCCCCCCCTCCGAATCTTCTTTTTTTTTTTACTCAAGGGGGGCAGTTAGAATAAATGACTTTCTAACATATTTCATATATTCAACATTCATCTAACATATTCCACATTTATCCAACATATTTTGGTTCACTACCTCCACCGACTTCCTGACGATGGACAGTTAACCTGTCCAAAACGTTTAGTCTTCATATATTCGACACGAAAATACAAACAGTCCATTTGTCGCAAAACTTTTAAAAATATTTTATTGACTTGGATAGACACGGGAAAATAGATTGGATCATTTTGTTAATTTTGTTTACAAAATTATGTATATTTGTTGTCTAGAGGCACTTGAGTTTTGTGAACAGCTACTTGTTAATGTTAAAATTGTTTGATAACTGCAATCTGCCGTCAGAAATAATCATTCATAGATTTGTTTTGCTTTAAAGGTTTTGGTTTAGAATGTATGTGCTTGTAGACAAGCAACCAGAAGACCTACTATATCAAGTCTTTTCCAAGGGACTGGGCAGTTATTTAAATAGCCTGGATAGTACGTTGATAACATCAACAGATTTCAAACCCAGGATTTTCCAGATCTAAGATCACTGCTCATTCCAGTGATTTAGTTGCAACGTAATTGTAGTATTTAGGAACTCAGAGACATAAAACTAGATGCAATGAGTTTAGAAGTTGAGATGATTTAATCTATTCCAAGATGTCCGATCATATTGTGATCATGTGTACATAAAGGGGATTGAGCCCTCGACGTTGACTGTTAGCACAGTCTTACAAACACAACATATTTCCCTCCTTTAAAGAGATGAATAATGTTATATAACTAAGTCCAGATATGAGTTCAAAAGTTTATGAGTCCAGAAAATAAAACTTGTTTATTAACAACAAGCCTGAAATTTTATTAACCTATATTGAGCAATTGTTTCATATGAGTCCAAAACTTAAACGTTCCAGTTTTTTAATTTCTATGCTCAATACTTGTCGGCTCTAAGGATTTAAGATCTGTAATCTCGTAGATATCCAGGTCGTCTCCTTAGACGCTGAGAACGACGAACAGTTCGCGGTTCTGCTCGCTGTTGCTCTTGATCTTCAGTGCTTGTAGGGAATGGAAAGGTGTCTTCCCAATCGCTTTCATTCATGTTGCCTGGCTTGCTCGCGATAAGGCGTCTGGCGTTCCATCGCGTTCCGTCATCTAGTACAAATGCATTCGAGCCGAGCTTCTTCACGATCTGTTTGGGTTTCGATACCCCCGAAGCTAGCTTGTGCTTGCGATTTGGACGCTTTACACGAACCCAGTCACCGATAGCGAATTTCGGTGTGATTGCTCGTCTGCGTTTGTCAGTGTACGCTTTCATGCTTTGCTGTTTCCTCTCAATCTCTCTCGCTTCAGCCTGTGTGCTTGCAGGCTCTGAAACCGGTGGTTTCAGGATGTTGAATGGCATACGGAGGTTCCGTCCCAACATCAACTCTGCTGGAGTCTTTCCGGTTAGCGAATGAGGTGTTGAGCGATACGTGCGTAGTAGGGTCTGGATGGCCTTATCGAAGGTCATTCCATCTGCGAGATTCGCTTTCAAGCTCTCCTTGATTACCCGGTTGAAACGCTCTACGCCGCCATTGCTTTGAGGGTTGTAGCGAGTTGTGAGGCGATGTTGAATTCCATTAACGGCTAGGAATTCTTCGAACTGTTCAGACGTGAACTGTGGTCCATTGTCCGTGGTGATAGATTCAACTAACAAAAATCGCTGACTTTGAGGAGCGGCTTGGACTTCCCCAAAGATGTCGACTTGAAGTTGCTGCCATGGCTTCTTCGGCCATGGGGTCGGCTGCAGTGGTGCTGGCCGCGGTTGAGTTTTCTCGCTGAGAGTACACGCTTCACAAGATCTGACGAGATCTTCTACGCGTCGATCGATCGCTGGCCACCAGATTGCTTCGCGACATCGTTGCTTCATCTTCACCACACCTGGATGACTTTCATGTGCGGTTTGTAACACACGATGTTGAAGCGATTTCGGGATTACCGCTCGGGTGCCACGGGCGATGCACGTGTCGTCGAAGATAGCTAGCTCATTGCGAACACGATGATATGGAACGAGGTCTTCGGAAATCTCTCTAGGCCATGCTGTTTGGAGATAATGACAGACCTTCTGTAGAGTTGCATCTGCGGCTGACTCTGTTTTCAGCTGCTCACGCGTCACAAGCTTTGCGGTCACGTGAGAGATCACCATAAGAACGTAGTCTTCGACGTCGTCTTCGATGTCGCTTCTTGCATGGCTATCGCGATTGCTATTCGCGTTCGGTGTACGGCTAAGCATATCTGCTACTCGGTTGCGTGAACCCGCGAGATATTCGACCTTGAAATCATATTGGTGCAGTCGATCTGACCATCTGTAGATGCGGAGTGGGCGCTGTCCAGATCCTGAAGTGCTCAACAAGGTTGTTAAGGCTTGATGGTCAGTACGAAGTGTGAACTTGCGACCGTAGAGGTACATATGCCAGTGTTCGCAGGCATAGATGCATGCGAGAGCTTCGCGTTCTCCTGTAGAATACTTTCGCTCTGTGTCCGACAACGCTCGAGATGTGAATGCGACCGGACGTACACTGCCGTCGATCGTTTGCGATAACACTGCTCCGATAGCGAACGCTGACGCGTCTGTAGTCACGTACGTTTCAGCGCTTGGAGTGAAGTGAGCGAGAACTGGCGGCTCTGCGATTCTTCCTTTGAGCGTGTTGAATGCGGTCTCTTGTGCGGTGTGCCATTCCCAAAGCGCGTCCTTCCGGAGAAGCTTCTGCAGAGGTTCTGCGATTGCTGCGTATTGTGGCACGAATTTGCGGTAGAAGTTCGTTGTTCCCAAGAATGAGGCTAGCTCCTTCACATTCGTTGGGGCTGGGAGTGTTCGGATAGCTGCAACGTTGTCGAGTGTAGGCGTCAGACCATCTGCAGTGACATGATATCCCAGAAAATCAATGTCCGAAGCAGCGAACGTGCACTTGGCCTCGTTGAGCGTCAAGTTATGCTTGGCGAGGCGCGTCATGACTTCTGCTAATCGTTGATCGTGCTGAGCCTTGTCCTCTCCGAAGACTACCACATCATCAAGGAGATTCAACGTGCCCTCGATTCCAGCTAGAACTGAAGAAACGATTTTCTGGAATGCGCTAGGTGCTGAGTTCAGTCCATAGGGCATACGGCGATACTGAAACATGCCTATGTGTGTGTTGAATGCAGTGAGATGGCGGCTCTGCTCTGCTAGCGGAACCTGGAGATAGCTACGTCTCATGTCTAGTTTAGAGAAAACTTTAGCTCCGTGGAATGAAGCTGAAAGTTCATTCATAGTAGAAAGAGGATACTTATCCGGAATGATTGCCTTGTTGACTGCCCTCAAATCTACACAAAGTCTAAGATCTCCATTCTTACGGCGTGCGATGACCAGATTAGACACCCACGGGGATGAATCGATGCGCTCGATGATGCCATCGGATTCAAGCCTATGAAGTTCCTTTGAGACTTCATCCCTGACAGCGAACGGAAGTCGACGGAGACTCTGTGCAGTAGGTGGGACTGAGGAATCCACCCTTGGTGCATGGCAATATCCTTTGCATTTACCAAACCCGTCGAAAAGTGCAGCATAGCGTTCTCTATACGCATTGTCTATGAGCCGAATGCGTTCACCAGTGTGGTCGTTCATCTGAAATCCTAGGGCGTCGAACAGATTGACTCCCATAAGGCTCTCGCCCTTCGCTATGTAGAACGTAAAGCTGTCGAGATGTACATCCTTGTACCCGACAGGAAGCTCAACCGTGCCCAGAACGGAAATCAGTGTAGGTGGTTCACCATATGCTATGAGCTTGCTCGATGTCGATGACATGCTACAATGTGAGAAATGTCGATGATACAGTTTATCACTAAGAATTGACACTTTGGCCCCCACATCAATCATCAAAGAGAGGTTAGTACCAGCAATCTGCACTTCACATTCTTTGAACTGACCTGAATTTGCTGAAGAAATCCGGTCTGAGAGTGTGAACACGCTGCTTGCTATGTCGCCCTCTATTGGTTCATCAACGTGTCGAACTGAAGATGCACTTTTCTTGGTAGATCTGCATACGCTAGAGAAATGGTTCATCTTCGAGCACGAATTGCAACGTTTTCCAAACGCTGGACACGCTTTCGGAGGGTGTGTCCGTCCGCAGTTCGAACACGACTTCGAGTTAGCATGGTTAGAGCGAGCTTTGTTATGATATGGTCGTTTGATGTTCTGTACTGGAGTTGCCTGATGTGCAGTATGACTATGTCCTGTACTGGCACTCACAGTCACATCGTGTTGTTTGAGGAGCTTGGCGTCCAGCATTGCGGCTTCGATCTGGATCGCTAGATCGAGCGCCTTCTTAAGTGTCAGACCGTCATCCTCCATTAACAGACGTTCTCTAATACGGGGAATAGACGTCTTTTCGATTAGTTGATCTCTAACCAGTTCATCGTTTAAGGTGCCAAACTTGCACTTGGATGCCAGTTCGGTTATGGCTGCCACATATTGTTTTACTGGCTCCCCATGACCTTGTACTCTCTGTCGGAAACGATATCGTTCAATCATCACACTTGTCTTTGGCCCAAAATATTTCTCAAGTTCATCAACAGCTTTATCGTACGTACCGGTAGTAGACGCTTCCAGCTGTCCGAAGATCCGCTGCCCCTCTGCGCCCAAACAGTGGATCAGGATTGCGCGGCGGCGGAGGTCGGGTATCTCCGCTGTGTCCAACCCGCTTGCAGTCAAATACGTTTGGAAGCTCAAAATCCATCGTGACCAAGGCACAGGAGGTTCTCCTGGGGTTGCTAGGAATGGGTTAGGTGCTACAAGACCTATTCCAGCCATTCTCGTCGCCAGATGTAGTATTTAGGAACTCAGAGACATAAAACTAGATACAATGAGTTTAGAAGTTGAGATGATTTAATCTATTCCAAGATGTCCGATCATATTGTGATCATGTGTACATAAAGGGGATTGAGCCCTCGACGTTGACTGTTAGCACAGTCTTACAAACACAACAGTAATCCCTGGGACTTGTTCATATTAAAGCCTTCTCTCAATGACGAATGACAAATATCAGTGACAAATCTGCTGATAACCAATCAGAAGCAAGGATTTCAGTAGCTTATAACAAAAACTGTCATTTGTCACTGATGACAAGTTTTGTGAAACACCCCCTGGACTGAACACTTTACCTTACCGTAAACCTATTTCTTAACCTACAAAAATGTGTAAACAAAGAAATCTCCTTTCAATTGCAGCAGACTTCTGGCTTTTCAAGGGTGAGGTATGGAGGAGCTGACCACAGGTCAGATAGTTTGATGTCATCTGTACAGCAGCTCATCAAAGACCTTCCTCTGGATAGTCTGGGAATGGTCCCAGTGCCAAGAGCTGTCAAAGAATCGTGAGTACCCTGTTTGTTATTTGTCTTAACCTTATTGCATCACTCTTCTACACTGTCCTTTAAAGAAAGCAGTTGTTTCAAATGCCCGATACCTTAAAGGGAATACAGAGTTTTGGTATGGGGTCATATTGGAAGTATATGCGATTTTACAATATTCAATGATTGTTGTCACGGTGGAAATTGTAAATGATAAACTCTTTGTGTTGTATAGCTCCCTCTCAAGACTGATTTTATTTTAGCTTAAAAACAATGTGTTTTTTTGACGACAATCGACCAATTTGCCATTTCCGTTTGGAAGTATAGAAGATTAATGAGAAGTATAGAAGAGTAATGGAAATGATAATAATAATGATGGTATGATGATGTATGTTTAAGTTGAGAAGTATATAGAGGAAGTTTTCACTAATTTTCCATTTCGTTTTTCTGATTTTGTTTTGTTTTCCATTGCATTTTATAGGTTGATGCAGTATGAAGACAGCCTAAACAGCTTTAGAGTACAGCTAGAGTGTGGAAATGGCTCCCTCTCCAGGAACTTTGCGGACAATCATCTTACGTGAAGTACCGTAAGAGTGTGTGGGTCTTTCAAATTGAAGAGAAGAGTTGCTTCCAATCTGGATGAGCTTTAGGCAAGGGGTAAATGCGATGCTGTCAGAATTGAAGTTCAGTAGCCTTCAATTGTTGCATCTACGGTAGGCAGAATTGTGATGATCTATAGATCAGAGAAAATACCTTAGTGGAACAGTTCATTTATGGATGAGTAGCTGGGTAAATGGGAATCCATTATGCCCAATTGGTGAGAGCTGGGAATAGAATTTAGGGACAGAAAAACTGGATGGACTTAGTCTTGACTGAAATTAGGGTATGAAGGCCTTTCTCTTGAATATATACTGCCTGTGTATATGCATGAAAAGATTAAATGGAAAGAGTTAAATGAAAAGAGTTAAATGAAAAGAATGAAAAGAATAAATATATTTTGTTTTATGACAGCCAGAAGCGTGTTAAATTGCTGTAAAATTATACATATTTTCATTTCTTTTCGTTTCATTTATTAGTTTACACATACAAAGATAGAAACATGAAATGCAACATAATATATAAAAAATACTTGATATACAAATTACAGAAAAACAAACAATATTGGAAAGAAAACGATCACTGATATACTGAAAATTATTGATAAATAATTATAAAAAAACAATAATGGTCCAAGGACTGATCCTTGTGGAACACCTGAGAGTATGTATTGTTCATCTAATGTACACTTTTCTCCACATGTGAATTGTTTGCGATTAAAAAGGTAACTTTGGAACCATTTAAAACTTTCGGCCTCTTATTCCATAGTGTTCTAATTTATGTAAAAAAAATCTATGGTTTATACAATCAAAGGCTTTTGAAAGATCTAAAAAGATTGTGGGTTTTTCTAAAAGTGCTGTTCTTGTTGAATAACTTTGTTGAAAACCAAACTGTCTCTCATACATATTGTTATTTTTCTCAATGTAATTCATAAGTTTATGGCCCATCATTTTTTCAAACGTCTTTGCGAAAACAGATAATAAGGAAATTGGTCTATAATTTGATACATTGTCTTTAGCCCCCTTCTTAAACACTGGAACTAGTTTTTACCAATTTCAGTTTGTCAGAAAATATTCCACGTTCTAATAAAAAATTTACAATATTACACAGTGGTTGTAAATTAAAGCAGATATTTGTACACCTCAACATTTATGTCATCAAATCCCGGACTCTCATTTATTTTCAAACCACTAACAACTTCTGAAATGTCAGCAATCATAATAGGTGATAGAAATATAGTGGATAATTTTTTTTCTTCAAAAAACACTTAAAATCTGTATGTATTACTTTTATATTATGTCGTGATGTGAACTATTGACTGTAAATCATTGTATCATGTACATGAATGTGTGTAGTCGTTTATTGTTGTTGTGTGCGTGCATGTGTTTGTGGCAATATATTTGTTACTACCCCAAGTTATTTACAGTGTACATACATTTAAAATTTATACTGTACTACCAATTTTTGTTTGAGAAATAGTAAATGAAAAAGCAGTGTTAGCTAGTGATGTCAATAGTAACAACTTTTTCCAAGAAGATGGACTCTAACAATAATTGTGTATTTTATTCACCTAATAAGGTAATAAGAAACTTATATTTATCAAATCTTAATCATAATTTAGGAATGAAAGAGGAAATTAAAAAACAAACATATTTGATTTGATTTGATTTGATTAACTCACAGCAATACAGTATATATTTCTTACAATGTGTTACCATATACAAGAAGAGAAACTATTGGTTGGTAAAAGGTGCCAGATAATAGCACATGTGCTAGTTGAGTCTAACCCTTAAAAAGTTCAACTAAGTATTTTGGTACAAATCAGTTTAGAAAACCGTACGTAAAATAACAAAAATAACGAATTTGCTACTACAATCGCTACTTTAAACAAAACGAATACTTAACTATGTCTTCCAATATACAAACTATAATTTTTATATGCAGACTATTTAACTTGTTATTTCATTCTTGATTTGTAAACAAATGACGTTTAACAGAATTCTGAAACCTATTAATTTTCTAAATCTTGTTAATCTGACATTAATAGGTATTCTATTCCAAATTCACTGCCCACAAAAGACAATGATAATTGACCTCGAGTCTTGTGTCGTTCTAAATTTTGGAAGACGTAATATTCCACCTTTTGTTTTGTAGAATAAGTATACTCTATAATTTATTAAGTCATATTCTTTGTTTTAGGCGTTGTAAATTCAATTGGGAAGTAAAGTTTAGAAGAATAATCCGATTGGATAATTCTGAAATGGTTGAGGAAACAAAATTTGGATAATTTATGTCAGATTTTGAATACCGGTACTTATATGCCTTTGTCAAACTTTGTTTTTGCTTTGTAGCTCATAACCATTTGATTTATTTAGTTTATGTATTACATACAATATATATATATATATATTACAAACAATATATATGTTTCCTGTGTTTCATAAAAATTTGTTGATATTTATTTAAGTTGAAATTCTCCCATATTTGTGTAGTACATCATACAAATTGATAATTCTTGTAACATTTCATCCTTGAATACTTTGTATCAGTCATTATCTCACACCATTGATTCATCAAATACTATTTAAATGTCTTTCACAGAATATTAAATTGGCCAGCAAGTCAAGCCTTTATGTGCTACAAAAACAGAAGTTATTGTTAAAATATATGTTATGTAGAAATAATAAATCTGTTAACATATATATTTACTAGTGTGTATGTATCACAGCAGTGTATATAGTCGCTTATTTTATATAGAAGAGAGGAAAGAGAGAGAGAGAGAGGGGAGAGAGAAGAGAGAGAGAGAGAGAGAGAAGAGAGAGAGAGAGAGGAGGGATGGGAGAGAGAGGAGGGATGGGAGAGAGAGAGAGAGAGGAGGGATTTATAAAGGTGTGGGATTGATACAGTGGGAGGAGGATAGAGAACAAATGATCTACATATTGTGAGAACCAAAAAGAAAAAGAAAAATTGTCCCTTTTGAGCACAGAAATACCTTTTACCCAAAGTTCTTTTTAATTATTGCATGGTTTGATTGTTTGACCTGGAGTTTTAATACTCTCTCTCTCTCTCTCTCAGACACACACAACTATGCAAGTACGTAAAATATAGACACCGATCCACATATTTCAATTGCAAACTAATTTATTACCAACATCCATACCGTATTAGGGTTGAGTTAATTTGAGTTCGCATTTATCAGATTCAAACATTTGGGTGATGTATCAAATCACAAACATGCTTCTCATTTCATGTTACCTTAAAATCTATTAGCCACCCTTGTACCAATGAAGCATCGTGCTACAAGCACTAAAGGCTAGTCATAAACATCATCTGGCTACTCAATCAACTTGCTCAATGCTGTACATACAAAGACTACCCTCCTCCTCTAGTGGACCAGTCCTAACTAACATGCAGTCCGCTATACATTTCACTTTCATAGACTATTACATTGTATCACAGAGGTAGGTTTAATTAGATTGAAAGGTTTCTCTCTCTTTTTATCCTTCTACACTGTACTACATAACTCTTCTATGCTTAAGAAATATCCAGCATATACATTTTATACAAGAGTTGAAGAGTTGATTTCATACATGTACATTTCATTCTTTCTTGCTGCATGAAGGATTCCATTTTTTAAAACTTTAAAAGTAAACAAATTGCACAACTTCATATGGAATCTCCACACTTGCTGAAAAGTTTATGGCGTAGCAGATTTCATATATTTCAAACAGTTTTAAAGTAAACTAAGCGTAGTTGATTCATGGGAAGAAAGGCATTTCAGAATGGCTTTGAGTCCTGTATATAGAACTTCTAAGTAAGGAACGAGATGAAATGGGATTTACAAAGTGAACTTCCAATTGGCAACACTTTAAAGAGGTGGCGATGATGCAATTATTCTAAGCTCATCAATTCATCAGAAAATTACATGAATTTTAAACTATAAGAAAACACTCCTGCCTATATAAATCGTGTACAATTACTACATTCCATCACCTTCCAATATGTACATGGTATCACACTTCCTCTTTTTTTCTTTTTTCACAAAAAGCAAAGTTTGCAATATCCAATTTCATCTAACTTTCACTCCTGATAACAACAAGTGTTAATTTACATTCTTTCCTATAAGCATTTCATACCTAATTATACATCAATATTTTTACCTACAATAGGAGCAAAAGCAAAGAGCTTTAAGTGACTTGCTATTTCATCTCCTTTTTCATACGTTTTAACAAATTACAAAAAGTAATCCTCTTTTCACCATCACTTTACACTGGGTATGGACCATCCAATTCCTTGTTTTTATAATTATACTCTCGGCTAATACATTCATGACATATGGTCCATGTAAATAAATAAAGAGTAACATGCATTCTTGATCCGCTTGTCTTCATCTTCTGCGACTGTTTTCAGTGTTGTTTACTCAGAGATTCCACAAAAACGTTGCAGACACTACCCTAAAGCCACAACAAATATACAGTGTGTGAATGACCCTTGACAATTTCATTGATATACTTTTGGAATTAGTTCCAAATCAACTACGGAAGGGTTGGTTTCAATTCATTCCAGCCTTTCCAATGTAACTAAGGAAACCAATTATGCTCTTAATAAGATCGAGCTTCGTAACAGTTTTACAAAGTTAAATTTGCACAATATTAAGTTTCACTAAGATTCACTGCCACTTTAAAAATGCAACCAATATCATGTATTAGAGTAAGGCATGTAGCTAATAATACTTTAGAAAATTCATACTCTTTATTGCAGACTTTGTGTATGAGATGCTGTCTGTAAAGAGAGGCAGTATACACTGAACATATTAATCTCTTTCAAAAGAACCATTCATAGAAAGATGCAGTTTTACTAAATACTTCAACATACATAATCATAAATACAACGAGATCTAACCCAGTCTACATCACACACTGCGTTCAAAGTATATTACAAATTGGTCTGATAACGGAAGATTTCTTTAGACAGAGGTAAAAGGTCATGACACAGACATCCATTTTGTGGGAGCCACAGTAATTTAACCCTTGAACATCTCAAAGCGAACATCACATTCATCCCTTGGTCAGGTTGGGTTATTTTTTGTCTGCTTGGAGCTTTAGAAGCTTTTAAGGAACAGTGCATGAGCCAGAAGAGCATAATTTATATCCTTTAACACAGAGTTAATTCCCTTCTGGCTCACGGCAGATAGCATGAAACCCTAACAATCTCATACATACACTGCACAGTATGTACATGTTGCCTACTAAATGTCGATAGTATTTCTAGAAAATTCTAAAGTCATGCTCACAAAAAAGTTAGTACAACACTACTATATATTTTTTTAGTGAGAACTATAAAGGAAATGAATATTCATGAAATACAATCTCCAATTCATTATCCTCGCAAGAATCATCCAAGAGAAACATACTAGTACACTGCCCTGCCCTTTGCACCAAATCCCCGAACAGAATAATAAGAGTACACATAACCCACGCTTTCCAAAGGGTAATTAAGTCATATATCAAAAGTACAAAATTCAATTTCACAAAAAGCAGATGTAAACAGTACAAAATATTTCCTATAGATTTACACTGAATAAATATCAATATGAAATGAACACACACAAATTAACCATCGTTTTATAGTATTATCTATTGTGGTCTGCATCAGACGTACATGTAAATTCAGAATACCAAAATAAAAAAAGGCAATATCTGGCTAACGTTTAATACAGAGATTAGTTCACAATGAAAATGTAAAACTCATAATCAGAAGACGACTTTAAATATATTTTCTATAAATTTATATACAGAACAAAGTACGAGTTGAAAGATGCACGAGCATTCGGAGAGGATCGCGGACTAATTGAGAATCGTAAGTTTGGTAGGAAACTTGCATCCAACGGTTTGATAATCCTTTTCGTATTTTCTCCCATTGCTCTGAAGCTTTGAACTCAATAATCATGAAATACAAATGCAGCATTGATCAAGTCATTGTTAAAATGAATACAAAAGACATGTATATAAACTGAAACTGAACATTTATCATATTGCGGGGTGAAACACAGGTAATTTATTCATTGTGTTGAAAAATTGCTGGTATGCTATCTACCATGGATACACACAAGTATTTGTAAAATTAATTTTAAGTATATATCTTACCTTCTACTTTCGTACAATATTTGATGCCCATAGACTATTCAGAAGAAACAAAGACAAAAGCTCAGTAAATGGGTCATGTGAAGAAGACTATTCAAACCTTGCATTCAGGAATGGAATTTGCATCAATGAAGATTTATTACTTTCAAAGAAACTAAAGTACCTAATGGGCAATGTGATGTCAGATCATCTCTCATGGAGACTTCCAACAATGTATTCCAGTTGTTAAAAAACAGATCAGCCTAGTGCATTTAATAATGGGATTATATCTCATGAAATGAATTCTATAAATACCAACATACACAATAATGTATTTTCATTACATTATTTATCATATAATGAGAATAATATTAAATGCCAAAGGAAAATTTCAATGTTCAATTCATTCTATAATCAGAACCCCCATATGTCCTAAAACTGCAAATCTCCCCCGTGAATGGAAGATAAAATGTAGGTCTACATGCAGAATGGTATCAATGCTTCTGATGTCTGGTCTTAGCAACACAATCATAAACCCTTTGATAGGAAGGACCACTTACTACCATTAGGCATCAGTATATCTAACTCCAGGGAGCTAGATCCTACACCGGAAAACCATTCAAACGGCGGGTTTGGTTATATTTTTTTCGAAATGTTAAGAGGTAGTAATTTAAATTTAGACTTACAATGGGTTTTTTTTTTTTTACTCCTCTGGGCATCTGGTCAACCACTTGAAATTATAATTTGAAGATATGTCTTTGATGGGAAAAAGGATGATTCCTGGTCCTAAAACAATTCATTTATGTTGTATCCATGGCGAAGAGAAAGTATGCATGCGCAGAAGCGGCGCAGCACATATGAATAACATGTTGTATGTATACATACTTTCTCTTTGATGTTGAATCAACGATATAATACATACATGTTATTCATATGTGCTGCGCAGCTACCATGCATGCATACTTTCTCTTTGCATGTTGAATCGACAATACACAACATGGATGAATTGGTTTAGGACAAGGAATCATCCGTTTTCCCATCAAAGACATCTTCAAATTATAATTTTAAGTGGTTGACCGGATGCCCTGAGGAGTCGAAAAACATTGTAAGTCTAAATTTGAATTATTACTTCTTTACATTTCGAAATAATATAACCAAACTCGCTGTTTGAATGGTTTCCCGGTGTAGGATCTGCCTGGAGTTACAGTATATCATACACCGGCCTATTCTACAGAATTTGCTAAGTATGGGGTTCAAATTAACATAGTGCCCACCGGAGAGATAGGGAAACAAGCAACATGATAGAAAATTATTTTGGAATGTACTGGGCTACCCTTCATCACGAAATTCAGATACACTTAAAATGACCAAAAAAGAAATAACAATTTACCATCAAACTGATATGTAAAAAAAAATCTTCAAATGAAATGAAATGATTAATGATTTCTAGAATAGATGAGAATACAAGTGGTATTACAATACACTATCTTGCTTCTTTAGGGATAAGACAAACAGAACATCTGCATAAACTGACACCAAAACCATCAAAAGGAAAAAATGATAAAAGGATATAACCAAAATAAAAATATGAAAACATAATGGAATGAATCAATGCTATTTGGTATTGTGAACCAAGGCTAAACTACAATGCAAAATAGAGATTTCATCTTAATAACAACATGTAAAGTTATTTGACTAGTAACAATACATTGATGTACTTGAACAAGCAAACATACAAACCCTCTGCATAAACATATAAAATTGACAAAAACGATATAACTTATCACATAGTGATTTTGAAATTCCTTTCTCTTGGCACATTAATGAGGTGTCAAAATACTGTTTTATGTTATACAATATTATATTCTATGAAACTTCAGTTCTTGACGCATGAGAACATCATATTCAGTGTTTAGTATCATATCAATACTATTTCACAATTAGTTTGCATGTGGAACTATTTGACTACCATACGTTATTCTGAAAAGGACAGGAGTATATTTCATGTCATATTCAAGGGACGGTTCTTGAAAGTCTTCTTGGAAGAAAAGGTAAAAGACGTTTTCCAAACAATTTCAAAATTCTGTTTGCTTTGTTTAATACAACTACTTATTTAACCAGCCTCAGAGACATAAACAGATTGCCAGTGCCAATGTGCTACTTTCATCAATAAATTCATGAATCTTATCATCCCCGATTACTGTTTCCTACAAAATATTAATTCTTTGCCTTCTAACAGTACCCATGTACAATATGGGCATTAAAGTTAATACCCTAACCAAATATTTTAAATTTCATCCAAAACACCATCGAATCAATGAAAGCATATAGAGCATAGATCAAGAAAGATCCCAAACATATATGTATGTATGTATGTATGAATGTATATGCACAACTTTTTTATGTTAAAAAGAATAATACATGTACATGTATATGAAAACAATTAAACACAGGCACATCTAATGACTTCAATACCAGGTACATACATTCATCCACGTACAATCAAAGATAAACCACAGAGAGCATTGCATGTATCAATACGTACAGTACAAAAGACAAAACGCAATATACATCGTACAATCAACTATTCATGTATATGTGACGCAAAAATATTTCTACAAAATCTATAAATTTGTATCTATTTTCTAACTATTGCTTTGTGTTTAATATCTACACCAGACTAACATAGAAAAGGAAATGAAATATACTATGAATTCAATTCAAACACACTATACTACAGTCTAAACAATATCTATAATTTAATTAGTCATGAAAATATAAAGGAAATTTCTCAATCCTACTCTGTACTCAAAATAGATTTATAATATCACTCTATAACTTAGTCAAACAACATTTCATTCTATAAATACAACTAATTTGTACAGGATGAGTGCTAGAATCAACCATGTACTACAAATGTACGTTCAATCCGTGAATAATCTGTTAATTCATGCAATAAATAGCCAGTTTTCATCCGACTAGAATAAACGGTAATGAACAGTCCGAGTACTGCAAGATCTATGTGGAACGTTCTTTCATAATAGCATGGGGTTGAAAATGTACGCATAGCACTTTAGAAAACAAATTTTGGCAAGACAAGTATTTACGTCCTGTAAATCAGGCATGTGGTGATAACAATTCAATTTGGCTTGACCGCACGTCGACTGGTATGACCAGCCGAAATGTGAGCAGTCGGATTCGACAATAAGACACCTTCATGTTTGTCACCTGAGCGATAGTTGCCATGGCAACTGGTTTGAAACACAACAGCTGCTCTCGTTAGGAGCAACTGGGCGGCACACCACTGTGCACCTTATTTGAAACAACTCTTTGAAATGTGTGGCTGGTATCAGCAGGCTCTCATCAGCATCTGGGATAAACCCGACACAGCCATGAGAAGCCTTTTGCTTGATACCGCACCAAGTTTGTTTGAAACGTTTGTTACCAATAAAGATGTTTGTAGGAGACATCAGTAAGACAGTGTTTTGACAAGGAACAAAAACTGAAGCAGCATTATGTCAATGAATTACTGTGTTACACGTTCCGAGACATTTCATGAATTCTGTATAGCCAACGTGGAGAGACCGTATACATGTTTGCAAAGATTCTACATATGAAACATTCTGTTTCCTCATGAAACAACAAACAACCTTCTCAATCTGTCAACATTTCATTCACATATCCTACATGAGAAGAAACAAAGGAAAAAATGCTTTTCAGCTCCTCTATGTACAATGTTAGCCCTATAATCAAGTCAAGCATTCACGTCTGATGCATATCTTCTATATGCTCTATTCATACCATGCAGATAAACCATATTAGACAGTTGAGCAAGACATATTCTAGAATCTTCAAACTTTGTATAAAACATGTATAATTAGTGGACCCCTAAACACCACCACGGCAGAAACAAGCCTCTTTCAGCTATGAATATCGACCTGCTGCCTGGCTGAAGATCACACCAGGAGGATCTTCCTGTGATTCTGTTTTTCCTACGTTTTGGCTGGTTTCTTCGACTTGAGAATAATTGGTGGGTAGATGTGGTGGAATCCCCTCTAAACCACAGATTGCGAGGGTTTCCCTGACCTATCACCAATCTCCACAGTCTTCATCAGTGTATACACATTCTTCTAACATATCGGGTGCACACTCACCTATACACACTACATCTTCTCCAACCTCATCCTCCCCAGGGCTCTCTCCCTCATCACCCTCTTCTTCTCCATTTCCATCCTCATTACCTTCCTCTGCTGCTTCATCTCCTTCTCCTACCACCTCCTCCTCCCCCTCCTCCCCTTCT
This sequence comes from Strongylocentrotus droebachiensis, assembly GCA_035222895.1. Taxonomy (NCBI): domain Eukaryota; kingdom Metazoa; phylum Echinodermata; class Echinoidea; order Camarodonta; family Strongylocentrotidae; genus Strongylocentrotus; species Strongylocentrotus droebachiensis. The sequence continues at coordinate 54,834 of JAVYIG010005784.1, forward strand.
CCTCCATCTCCTTCACACTCCTCCCATTCATCATCAGCATCATCTTCCTCTCCAACTTCCTGGCTACCTTCAACCAATACCTCAGCAGTTACCTCAGCCGTCGCCTCAGCCGTCACCTCGGCCGTCTCCTCCCCCTCACCAGACGTGGGAACATCCCCGCTCCAGTCAGAATCAAACTCATTCTCGCTGTCATCATCCGAGCCCATATACTGGAGATACTCCCACCAATCGTCAGCCTCGCTGGGGTCACTGAGAAAGTCCCATTCATCGTGCCACAGGGAGGAGCCAAACAGGAAGAAGTCATCTTCATCACTGCCAAAGTCATACAGACCATTGCGGTGCTCAAAGAACTCCCAGAGGAGGGCGGGGCGGATGGTTTTGACCTTGTTGCTGGAGGCGCGGCACTGACGAGCCTTGGCACGGTCCTCCTTCGTACCATCGGGGTAAGCGTGAAGGTAGAAGCAGTCAGCACCGAATGGACACTTTCCACGGCCCTGGTCGAAATGCTTGCATGCCTTGGTGCTATTAAAGTAGATAAAGACACAACCAAATGAAGTGTGATAATCATTAAACTTTCAATTATCATCATAGGCATAACACAGACGAAAGTACAACTGTCGCAAAAGAAAGTGTGTGATCAAAATGTATGGTGGGTTGGCAATTTATTCAATGATAAAAATCTTTGATTGCCAGTAGTTTTTTTAATGAAATTTTTTTCATCTCCCAAACTTAAAAATAGGCCTGATTGATACGAGTAGATAAGTTTCATACAGTAATAAATAGTGAAAGAAAACAACATAAATCATTTTAAAGCATATCTTTATTCACTAGGAAAATTTGTATAATAGCAGTACCATCAAAATTGTTAAAACAATACCTATTACCTCTTTTCTTTGGCAATGTTGTCATATACTGTAAACGCCGTTATTTTCGCTTGATTCATTCTTCGCCATTAGCGACCCCAAAACATATATTTGCTGGTTCTTAAATTTGTTGCATGCAATTCAGCCGCTCAAAACATGCATAAGAAATCTTGCGAAATTTGGGCTTGCCAATCTTAGCGCGAAATCCGTGAAAATTAATGTTTCGCGAATATTTCTACTTTTACAGTAATGGCATATCTGACCTTGGAACACGTACAATATCAATAAATAGCTGGCAGCTGTAATGCAGTAACAAAACGTCTCAGATCTGACAATCAATGTCTTTCATACTTTACCTCAGAGCAGCGATGTAGTTCTCAATGAGCTTCTTCTTCTCCTCAGGATCCTCCACCCAGTAATCACTAGGAGTCACAAAATTGGACATCTTCCTACATGTCGGGCATCCCCTGTAGAAAATATCAGAGACAAAAATGTTATTATCTAATACATTAAAACCTGCTTTTTAGTGACCACCTGTCTACAAAGACCACATTTTGTTTCCCTTGGGTGGTCTTTATAGACAGGTTTCACTGTACATGTAATCATCACAGGTATCCTTGACATCCAAAACTTTGTATTACCTTTAAAACAGACAATGAATGATACTAAACAAAGTACAGTGTTGGTCAACTATTTCCTACTCTAACCTAATTCTGATCTTTCTGATGGTGTTATAACCCTAAAAAACCCACCTCAAATCAGATTGCTACCATAACCTGTGATTACATAACACCAGGGGAGTGTTTCACAAAGACTAAGATCCACTTTAAGTTGGACTTAACTATGGCAGGCCATTCATGCCACTGTTTTCTCTCACCATTTTATGGCATTGGTCTCTCAAAGGACGTACAAATCGTGATCTACATTTTTTGACAATTCATTATTGAAGGAACAAATATTATCTAAAGATCATAATGGTGAGAGCAAACAGTGGCATGAACGGCCTGCTATAGTTAAGTCTAACTTAAAGTCGATCTTAGTCTTTGTGAAACACTCCCCTGGACCAATTGTCACTTGAGCAAATGTCGAAATCACCCCAAAACAGAATATTTATAATACCATAATTACCTGATAATAGTCTTTTCAAACTGTCTTCCACTACGCCACTTCCTGATGCAATCCAAGCAGTAGGGATGAGTACAGTCTGATAAGATACCAAACTTACGCTCCCTGGGTGATTTCTCCATGATGACCTCCATGCAGATACCACACACTATATCCTTGCTCTGCTGGTACAGGAACGCTTCCTGCATCTCCTTCTCATGCTTCTCAAGGCAAGTCTAACAAACCAAAGAAGACAATAAATCGAGTGAAACATTCTTTAATATCAAAGGTGGGAGATGGACGGTTAATTCGTGTGTTTCACAATCCTTGCGCCCTTCAGTTGCAACAGTCACTCTAGAGCGGTAATTTTGGGAGATGGGTCAACAACTTTCTCGACAAATCAGCTCACTAGTTATTTATCGCACGCTCGTGAGACATCACCGGGAGCCAGCCCCGCTAACTGCCGCTCAGTCCCAACATATCATCATTTCACTTTTTGATCTGGATTAGATCTGGTTGACATTGTCATCATGGTCTTCTATTGTGAAACTGCAGAATGTTATTCATAAATTAAGCCTTAAATTGCCAACTATGTTGTCTGCAGACAGTCAGTTCTAAATACAGTCAAATCTGCTTTAGCAACCACCTGTATAGAAAGACCACCTGTCTATAAAGACCACATTTCATGTTTTCCTTGAGCGGTCTTCATAACCGTAGTAGCACTATAGATACAAAAAGCTACTTTATTTCCTTTTGAATTATGTAGGATGCACCCTTTATGCCTCAATCACACATAAATATATCTTTTTTTCTTCTCAAAATAAGTAAATTCTGCATTATCTTTGAATTATGGAGGATGCAACCTTTATGCCTCAATCACACATAAAGTATAATTTTTCTCTCAAAAAAAGTAAATTCTCCACTTAATATGTATCTTACCAGCCTGTGGTTCTTCCTCTGTTCCTCATCATACGGCATCAAACAGGCTTCCCCACACAGATCACACACTTCACCATGCATGTACAGACACTTGGCTCCATAGCGACAGGTACCCTTCACTGCATAGGGACATAAGATATTCCCAGGTCCCCGGCGCGTGGGAGGCTCTGTGGATATCACAAGGGCATCACTCTGACCGTTCTTCTTGGCTGTTGCACTGTAGGATGGTGGCACTGCATAATAAATAAAGATGGGGATACATAGGACATACGAGTCAAGGGTAACTGCAGTTAGTTAGGTATATCATACTAACTTAATCAGGCCACATTTAAAGCCCTACTGCACTACTTGGTCCCCAATGATCTTCTTTTTCTTATGTTAATTGAGAGCTGAGTTGATGAGATAACAACCTGTCAGTGACCATGCTGGGAGGTCTGATCCCTCCTGGCCAAACTAGTGCAGACAGGCTTTAAAGAGACATTTGCCTCTTTCTTTTGGGGGGCACTTGAAGTCCACATAGTAAATACATATAGACAACTGAACTAGCTTTAGTGATCTTGAGGCAGCAGACAGCAACAAACTGTGTGAAGAATCACTTGGCATGAGAATGTCCACAGAAGTGGTGGAAATATTTTCAACTATTTTTAAGATTAGTAGAAGCCTACACTACATGGAACTATTTTATCTACAAATTGCATTTTGAAAATTCATCTTCCGTTTGTATCCTTTTTGTTTTATTGGTCTTATTTGATATATATAACACTATGTATTGACATGATGTTAAGACCTAAATATATGATCTGGTTCCATGAAGCTGTCAACAACTTGTGCAACTTTTCATTCATGCAAACTGAGTAACAATTAAAACTGCTCTCATGTGAAATAGAAATTTCAAACACTTGCATAGAGCCTACAGGTATATAGAATTAAACTCTAAAGAAATTGCTTTACTGTATGATTTTAGTTCTTTGAAGATGAATATAACATTGTAAAGCGTATCTGCACTAGTTCGGCCAGGAGGGATTAGACCTCCCTGCGTGGTGTCAATAAACATAAGAAAAAGATGACCATGGGGGACCAACGGTCACCGCTTAGGCATTGTTTGCTATATAGAGGTCGCAAGAAGGTATAAGTAGTGCAGTAGGGCTTTAAGATAAATATATAACTTATTAAGGTATAAACAAGAACGTAATGGAACTCACAGGTGCCCTGGAAAGGTTGACCTGGGACAAATTCTTTGGCATGAATGAGATCCTTCATGGAGTACTTGCTAGCCTCATTGTCAGTGGGTGAGTTGTGTCCATTCAACCGCAGTGTGGTCAGCTTACTCTCTAGGGTAGTCCCTTTAGTCGACAAGGGTAGAGGAGCTGGTGAGATGTGCTTCTGGGACACGTTGTTGTTGGTAGGGACTACATGCTGGAACCTGTACCAAAGACCATTGTATTTATATAATATTGGATGGCTTCGAATGTGACACAAGAATATATTGCTCGAGCTCTGACAATATTGAACGAGTCGGAGAAGAGTCCAAGATTGTCATATCGAGAGCAATATATTCTTGTATCACACGAAAACAAAGCCATATAATAATTTATTATTATCTAAATCAGGCTGACTAGCAAAATAACAAAATTTGATTTACCTCGTTAAATATGGCTTTTTTTTGGTGATATCGATATCGATAGTTGAAGTTCCCGGATGACTGAGCAATACAAAAGCAATATTGGTCAGTCATCCGGGTACTGCGCTAAAGATATATTGAATACACTGATTTATTGTATCATATGATCCACCGGTATTAACTCTCTACAAGATGTGGTCGACCAATGAAACAAACATGTAGTCTGCCACAGTAGACCTGTGTCACACACACACACACACAGTTGCACACAAGTAATAGTCTTGGAACAACGGAAAAGGTTTGAGATTAAACTTCTTTGACTGAACCCCTAAAAAAAGAAATTTAAAAAATTTAAAAAAAACATTAGGCTAACATAACTAGGTTTTATGTCACTATCCTAAAAAACTTTTCTACCATTGTTCGTGTGAGAACTGTTTGGTTCATCATCTATCACAATGTACTCACAATCTTTTTAATGCTACTAAATATAAGTTTACAATGCGTGTTCCTCATAATGAACTTCTAAATCACTTTTTAGAATATCTGAGCGATGTACAAAGTACACATGATGAAAACACCAAAATAAAAGGGAATTCCAGGTGATCACCTAAATGTATATCCAAACAAAGGTCCCTACTAAAAGCCTTGACATGAGCTTAGAAGAAAACCACATAAAGGCTACAGTAGGGAAATATAAAGGATGGAAATTCATGTCAAGGGCATTTTCAAAGGTCTATACACACATGCATGTACTTTACATGTAAATGTATATCAGTGCATTACACGAGTCCTAAAATTGTATGTGTAACTTGCGAATAATCTCAATTAGAAAAACTTTTACAAATCATGTTATCTACATAATCATTCCCAGGGGAAGTATGATGTATCACTCTAACTTGTCACTCCTGAATGTAGTCACCCGAAGAACCAAAAGTGTTTTGAATTGATGCAAAATTCATATCGTTGCGAAGGGGAAGCCTTACTGATAAAATATAACAACTTCCCTCTTCAAAGTATGTTTGGGGCCCGCAGCAATCATCTTTCAAAAATGTTAATTTTGAGATCCAGATTTTCTGCTTTCAGCGGTCCTCCGTAGAGCGTCAAGATTTGTGACGTCACATGCGAGAAACAGCTAGCCACAAAGCATTTTATGCCTTTCCATAATATCTATATGATTTTTCAGCAAATTGTACATGTTTTTCAAGAGAAAATCTTTCTATCCATATAATTTGTCCATAATTATCAGTTGTCAGGAATTGTCTTCGGGTGACTACTTTAAGAATGGACTGACAATGGCAAATGGGTTTGCTTACTTGCAGCTGGCTCCATAGTGGCATTTCCCTTGGAGGTAGTAGCGACATACATTATTCTTCACAGATTTAGATCTGTTGTGAGCATAGGGGCACCCATCTCCTTCCTTGCACAGACCGTGCAGAAAGTATCTGTGTATTAAACAAGTAAACATCAAGAATGAAACAACATTTCAATGGCAGAACAACTGAAAATATACTGCTACTCAAAGTGTCATCATGTATTTTAACAAGATTTAAACCCTAATCTTCTGGAACAATTTTCCACTAAAATATTTGATTTTAAACACGTCACGTAATCACTGTAAATGAACAAATTAATTGGTTGTCACTCTTCACTTCATACATACATGTATACAGTGTGCCTTAATGTACACATCAACAGTACCGTATGTAATCAATACAAGTATGATTCAAAAGAGATATTTGTGGCTAACACATGGTAATCTTACTACTCAGTTAATCCAACCATTCGGGATCATGCTCCATGTAACTCAAACAGACAATCTACCATCATTTACAAGCTTGCAAGATCAGTGCATAGTATACGTACATGAAATAACAAATATTGTCTTCAGACTTCTAGGAAGACCCCAAATAAAAGTCCTTTTGCAAATCTGCTCTATTCTTAAAAAATAGGTATTAACTGTTCATGTACTGTTTTACATGTAGGCTATTGTGCATACATAATATAACTCTTTAGTCTTTACCATACATGCTAGATTTGAAGAAAAAAATACAAATATAAGCCCTATAAAGAGTTGAGATTGATCTGAATCAATTGCAAGTTTGTAGTCTCTTATCTCTTATGTACATAGTTACGGTTGATATCAATCGCAAATAAGTTGCGATCAATCGCAACTGTTTATAAGACAAGGCCATGGTATATAGGACATTCGCATTTTGATTTCAAATGATACTAGGGAGAAGATTAATCTAGATACAAGTAAGCCTGGATGATCCCAAATGTCCTGAAATGTACATTTTGATTCCTTGAAATTAGTGGGTTGTATCTACATGTATATATGCATAATGTGTGTGGGGGTGTGTGTTTGAGAATGAGAGTGTGTATACTTACACTATTGCCTAGCCAAGACCTAGATGGAAATGATCTACAGGAAGTGTACATTGTACAGTAAACTCATTACATACGAAATGAAATATCAGTGTAATGTACATGTATGTTAATGTATGCATAATATGTGTATGTCATACTGCTTTGAATAGTAGGTCCTATATTGCACAAGTCTAAGACACATTTCTAGTAATCACATTTATATGTGTAGCTCCTTGCATTATATGTTTTCATTAAAAAGAGAATCCAGGCTTAAAGAAAACCTAACTCCAAAGAATAAATGTAGGTATTCTGAAAAAGGAGATGTATTCCTGCCCTTTTATGTACAATATTTCTAAAGAAATTGTACAAGAGATATATAAATGAAGATATTCTTGGCATGATGTGATGCCTTTTTTTTAGCATGACATGGGCGCAGCCATTTTCTTGAAAATGTGATGTACCAGTTGAAGTTGTACATATGTAAAATGCACCAAGCTTTAGTTGGAAAGACTTTTAAAATCAATAACAAAACCTTTACTTTTCAATGAGGAAAAATCATAGCTGAGAAGATAGAAATTATATTTGGTGAGAAATATACATGTATATAACAGGGGATAATTTTAACTAATTTATTTAAAAATACTGAAATATACCAGACTAGCAGTTGACAAATCTATTTTATTTTGAGCAACCTTGACCCCAAAAGAGCACCAGCTTATTCAATGCAAAGTGTTCTGGCAAGAATAATACACTATGAACATGACAGACAATGAAAGGGGACAAAATATACAGTTCCTCATTCTACCCTCAACAATTGCTGTGGTAGACAAAGGAACATCCCTTCACTGCTATTATGTAAAATTGTGTAGAACAGGTGTCACATTAGAATGAGGAACTGTATAATTTGTCCTCTTTCTTTGTCCGTCATGTTCATAGTGATGGCAGGTGAATGACACTATGAATATGACGGACAAAGAAAGAGGACAAAATATACAGTTCCTCAGGTAGACAAAGGAACATCCCTTCACTGCTATTACCGGTATGTAAAAATGTGTAGAACAGATGTCACATGCATATTCACCTGTTCTATACATTTTTACATAATAGCAGTGAAGGAATGTTCCTTTGTCTACCTGAGGAACTGTATATTTTGTCCTCTTTCTTTGTCCGTCATGTTCATAGTGTGAAATGCTTCATCACCACACACACCTGGGAAGGAAGCATCCATAAATTTAAATACCTTTAATTGATAAGTGACTTCATATTGTACGTCAAGTTATCAAGAAAATGGCGATGCCCATGTCATGCTGAGAAACTGTTCATTATTATTGCTTAATGCCTCTCTCTTTCACTTGAGGGGGGAATCTTGTAGATTAATGGGCAAAAATATACTAAATCTCTCAGAATAAGTAAGGTTAATTTTTGGGGTGAAGTTTCCTTTAAGAGCAAACAACTTTAAAAGTAAGCAGAACATTCAGGGAAGCAGATAATCATATTAAAGACATTTATGAATTTTGTAATCGCTAATCATATGAGAACTTCTAATTGGCTGAATGGGTAATGTCACTGTGGTGTACTGCCAGACAACTTTCCCATTTGTTCCAATACATAAAATGATGTCACTTTTTCCAAATGACTCAAGAGGGTCTTATATTTTTAGAGGACCGATAATAATATATTATCCATAGTATGCTTTTATTGCTTTCAATAGTACCCCAAACAAGAAGGCACTTGGAAGAAAATCATAAATTAATGATATATTTGTACACGGCAAACGGGAGGGTTGTCCATGATTATTTCACAATCACTGGATGAAATTGACAATGATAGTGATCTCATAGTTCAGACATTTATAACTCTCAAACTTTTGGTTCAATTTATTTCAAACCCTGTTTGTTTTATTTTTCTACTTTCTTACAAATTGACCGATTACATTGCCCTTTACATTAATCCTCAGCTTTCCAAAGAAAATATTTTTTATATGAATCCATACAATTCAATGTCTAAGAACAATGCTCATCCACTATCTACTGAATTTTATGCTAGTAAACACGTAAGTACAATTCTGGCATGGAAAAGGTACATGTACTTGTCTCATTAGTTCAAAGTGGGGTTGTGATTTTGATGTCAAACTAAATCCTTACAGCCTGTTACAGGGCCTGTGATAATAGCAGTTTCTTGCTCTAAAAATAAATGCTGGCACAGTGTGTGAGTCTAATAGGGGGAAAATAGTTCCCTCCATAAACGTCTACATAGTCTGGACAGTGACTAAAATAATCCACTGTAACCAAGAGAGTTCTTGTTCTTTTTTAACCTCTCTAAATATTCAGGAACAAAACATGATACTCTCAAGAAAAAAGACTCAATAAATCCAATGAGTAATTAATTGCAATGTACATGAAGTTCCTGCAGGCCAGTTATTTATGTTTACCTGGCAGGATATTCTTTGTCCTTAATCCTTATATTGTTTGAGCTCACAAGATGCCAAACCTCCATCCTATATAAACACAACTCATGTTTATATTTGTTCAAGTTCCTTGCGATGATCATGAATTACAATGATCCAAATCAAAACAAGTCATGGTAATTCTTATCAGGGTTTTCGTTATATTCCTGTATAAAGGTATCATCTGTGGTAACATTTCAGAAACAGTGCTGCAAGTACATGTATGCAAAAGTGTGTGGATAGAGAGTGGGAATTGAGAAGGAAATAGGCTCCATGAACCAGGTTAGGCCAGGGATTATTAGTTTAAACTTGACCCTTCTGAGCCTCTATCAAGGTGAGATCTAGCATGGATTAATCAAAGCAATGCACTGTATAAAAAAACATGCATTGAGGTACTATCCAATATTCTTTACATACATGTAGTTTTTAAAGTACATTGTACATGTACATGATATATTATTATAATCATTATTAATGTTGTTGTTATCATTTTTCTTTGTATATTTGTTATTCACTTTTATATCAATTGGCTAAATATGTAAGAAAATATATCTCTGTGAATTTAAAGACAAACTAAAGTTTATAATTTATAGCCTTGGGGAAAAAATAATGAACTTTTAAAGCTACATTGCCACCATCCATATAACCTTGCTTCCCATAACTTTTTTTTGAACAATTTCTCAAGAACAATTACCAGACATTAAATACCATTAATGGGGGACCAAGAAAGGCAACCAAAATGTATATAAACTGAAAACTAGTGGTGTATTTTGTTACTTGTAACTAATTATGCTTGAATCCTGGGTATATTCTAAAATTGATTTGATTTAAAAGAGGTGATTAACATGCATAATCAGTCAATTACTATCATGCTCTTTGTACATCTATGCTTTATATAGGTATGTCATTATTTAAACAAGACAAATGTAACTGCGTCTGCTATATATGCCTCCGCCTAAATTCAGTATAGGAAATGGCTGGAATTAGTTGTGCCATATCGCAATGAATAAAAAAAGCCTATAATCAAATGTCAGCCAACAACTATGATCTTAACCTACTGACCCTAAAATGTAAGATATTGTGATAATAAGGCTAAAAACCTTTAATTTCATAAATTTACCTCTCTTACATTTGACCTACATGTACTTAAGACTCTACTTATCTTATATCAAATGCGACTATCTTCCTATGGTGATACATACTACCACCAAGTTTGAGGCTAATTCCTCTAATGGTTCTCAAGATAGCTAAAAACCTGCAATTTTAAAAATTGACCTCTGGTACCTGTGACCTATTCACCCAACATCTTATCAGATCATCTTCCTATGGTGATACATAGGCCTACTATCACCAAGTTTGAGCCCAATATTTCTAGTGGTTCTTGAGATATTGCTTGTCTCTTGTCTGCACGCACACGCCTATGTGTAGATGGGGAAAAGGAAACCAGCGATTGAAATGTTGTTTGCATCCTAGCTCCAAAATTTGCCACTTTCCTGAACCGTGCCCCCAGGCTTATGTATGGCTAGACGTAAGGAAAATATCTATGCACTTATTTTTCCGCTAGCCCCAAGAGATCACTCGCCCCAACAGTTTAAAAATGCCCTTCCCCCTATTTGTTGGATCAGAAAATTAGGGAGGCGTGCGCTCCGCTGAGTCCAAACCATGGTTAAATCGCGTAACAACTGCACATAAATATGCATTCGGACCGCGTACGAATGACAGGAAGTCAATGCACATTATACTACTAGTGAATGAAGGTATGGCTAGCAGATCGCGCTCTCAAACCCGGAAGTGAATACACGTTATAGTCAATGGCAATATCGTGGAGACAACGTGGCTCAAGTTGTGCATTCAGCTTAGCAACATGCGTACGCTATGCATACGAATGCATATTGCGCGATGTAGCTGTTTGGCAAAATTTAGCAAAACAATAACTCTGCATTTACGTCTTTTTCGTCGAGTCTTACCAAAATGCTATATGAATATTGCAGAGTTTCGGAGGGGCTGTATCTTTTGATAGAAACATTGGTGAGTCTTGAAATTTGAAATGTATTATTCTGATTACATTTTTTATTCACAAAAAAAAAAAATGGTGAAAAACGATCCCAAATTGAAGATTGAAAAATCGTCCAGACACCCTAATAAAATGCCCATTGCAATGCTTTAATGTTCCAGTCATTACATTTCACAATCAAAGACAAACTTTGACCCGTGACTCCGGTGTGGAGATACGCCAGAGGCCCAGAGTTACGGCTCAAAGTTTGGATACACTTCTGAACTAGCGCCAGCAATGGACCATCATTCATCTCATTCAGAATCAGACCAAGACTATCCGATTATCTCTTCACACAAAATATTTAGAGGCTAGCTAGTTAATAAACACACATTCAACACAAATATATAGTTATAAAATAAACAATTCTTAATCTTAGGCAACTTGAAATTCGGGGTAGGCCTAGATCTACAACAAGCTAACGCAGGAGGATTCTCAAATAGATCTACTACTGAGATCTAGGGTCTATTATTCATGATATTGTAAACAAACTCTGCCTCTGCTATCTATTGCGCGTTGGCGGCCGACAGGTTAGATTTGGCCTGTGTTGACAATTTTTGAGGTCATACTCTCAACACTAAACATCTACAATCGTCGACCCTTTTCATGTCAATACACAAACTAAAGGCAAATTGTAATCGGATGAATGTGTAACTTTCCTAAATAATAATCTCAGATCATAACAGTACCTGCAAGTGATGCCTTTTCGCCAGTCAAATATTGATTGCAAGGTACTGGCAGCAGCCATGATTGAACAACGTAGCAATATGAACTTTACGCAGCTCAGCTGATGATATTTTGTGCAGTGCTGTTTTATGTATGTTATGCATTGGCCGTATACCGCGCGCCTGTACTATCGTCAGCGTACAATACATACCAGCCAGGGAGCTCTAAGTGCAGTGCAACAGAGTGCAGTGATCGCGACTGAGTGATCGCGCATGCGCAACTCGCTGGAGTATGTGTAATGTGAAAAACCAAAAATCGGCACCCCTAAAAAACATGTCATGATGGGCTTTTTTGCTCTCAAAATTCAGCTTGAGTGTAGGCCCATATCGGGCGCCAAGTGTAACACGTGTGATCAGGGGCGGATTCCACGGAGGGGGGGGGGGGGGGGGGGGGGGTGCACCGGCCCTGCCCCCCCGGCCAAAAAACAGGTTTATACAAAAAAAATGGTAACGTTCTTGGTGCTGTCCCCCACTGTCGCAACGAACAAAAGTAAAGGAAACCCACTGACACTTATATATTTTCAAACTGCCAAAAGGACTACAATCTCCAGCGTTCGTTTAGCCATCAATCTGATTTACCGCTCGGGATTGCCTGGCAGCAGTGATAGTGATATTGACAATGAAATTGTAGAGAACAATCTTGTAAGAATATACCCCTACTTAATTAAACTGATAAATTTTTCACCATTTCATTTTGAAACACAATAACAGTGTACATGATACCAGCAGTGTTACTTATTATATCAGAAAGCGGATCGAGAAGGCGAACATCCTGGCTTATTTGGAAGAAGGTTTACGCAAACAGGGGCAAACGGTTGACCTAGCTATCCCGACCCAATTAATACCTGAAACGAAGGTGAACAAAGCCTGTATGTGTAACAAAATGGATCCTGAGCTTAAGCTATTCAAGGAACAATACAAACAATGTCAAAGACCATTGACGCACTGATTGAAAAGACGGCTTCGAAGTTTCCGGACAGTGACCCGAATTCAAACGGAGAGTACCGGTAGTCGCAGCCAGGTCACTGACACTATATATTAATGACGGACAAATAAAGCGGACAAAATATACAGTTCCTCAGGTAGACAAAGGAACATCCCTTCACTGCTATTATGTAAAAATGTGTAGAACAGGTGTCACATGCATGATTCACTTGTTCTACACATTTTACATAATAGCAGTGAAGGGATGTTCCTTTGTCTACCTGAGGAACTGTATATTTTTCTCTTTTTTTTTAATGTAAAAGATTATATCATGTATTATGTGGTTTTGAATAAAAATGAACTTGAATTTGAACTTGAAAGTGAAGAAAAAAAAAGAGTGAAATGTAAACACTTCCCGGTGCCAAAATAGAGAACGCGTATGAAGTTCAATGATGGTCTAATATCTGGCAAGGCAATTCAAGCCCGTTATTGTTCATCTCGGCTCTAATAACCTAAACAATGATGATGAAGATGGAATTGTTGCGAAGCTGTCGTCGCTATGTCACGAAATTGTCACACAGACTGATGCAGTGGCGTACGCAGGATTTTTTCAAGGGGGGGGGGGGGGGGTTAAAATCGGGCCCAAAATTTCGCAACGACTCAGCCAGCCGCTGAATAAGCGGGGGGGGGGGGGGGGGTAAGCGTACATTTTTTTTTTTTTTTAAGAGTCCCCAAAAAAATCGCAACGACTCAGCCAGCCGCTGAATAAGCGGGGGGGGGGGGGGGGGGGGGGGGGGGGGGGGGGGGGGGGGATAAGAGGACACTTTTTTTTTTTTGGTCTCGAAATTTGAAAATTTGACATTTTGTCCCGTTGGTGGGGGGGGGGGGGGGGGGGTAAGGTCACCTTTTTTAGGTCAGCCATTGGAATTTTTGTTTTGTTTAATGATTTGTTTAACAAAAAGAAAAAAAGAAAAAAATCTCAAAAGGGGGGGGGGGTTTCCAAAAAAACATACATAAAATATACACATAAAGAAAACTCGAGGGGGGGGAGGGTTTAACCCCCCCCCCCCCCCCCCTGCGTACGCGCCTGGACTGATGTCAAATCGATGACAACATCAACCATAGTCCAACACCGAGACGGCGCCTGTGTGGACAGAGTGACCGGGCAGAGTGAACGCCCGTATAAAACTTCTGGCCAATGAGCGTGGATGGGCGATTATTGACAACGATGAGATCCGCCCCGGCCCGATGTTCATCTTTCTATAGACGGCGTTCAGCATTTCAATAGGAACAGGGTCAGTATGTTTGCACAGAATATAATACGACACCTTCGGCCAGATACACATCGCAGTACGCATGCATTCTTTTCCGAATCGTCAAACAACTAATCACCGGTGGAAACCGAGAGGAGCAGTGTTTCCACGCGACTGAATGGACGACTTGGAGACTCGGAGATAAACGATCTTCCCATTAAAGTAAAGGGAATGTTTCTAATTATGTACGCGAGTGACACAACAAGTGCGTTTATGGAAACAGTCCAACAGATATTGAAATCCAGCTTAACAACGGTAATGCAAGAAGTAAATGAATGGGTTGGTATATAGGAACAAGTTGATCCCCAATCCAGAGAAGACCAAAGTCATGTTAATAGGCTCAAGACATTATTGACTTAACTTTAGAATACCTCACCAATGGGGTTAATGTACATAAACGTACATAAACGTCAAAAACCTGGGATTAGGGTTAGGGTTAGGGTTAAGATTAGGTTTAGTGCTACTTAAAAAGCTTGAGTCTCGAGATTTAGCTTCATTGGTGAAGCATTTGGTACCCTACGAACATTAATTTTTTGGTCAATATTATTTTTGTGGTGGGGTATTTTAAAGTTGCTCCCAAAAATAACATCGACTTTCAAATCCAAAGGCGCATGCTACATTAAAAGGTAAACCGGTTGAATGCGTTGACGAATCTATAAGGTTACCCTATCTAACAATATTATTAATTATACATCTCCTGGAAGCACTTTAATTGTATTACTAAAAAACATATCAATTGTCTTTTACATATTTAAAGACAATTTATTTGCTTGAATCCACAAAGGAATTTTACTTAGTTTGAAAGTAACCGTTTTTAACAGAGTTTGTGGATTTTTGTGTGAGTATAGTACAATCTGGAGTCATCAGCAAATAAAATGAATGACAAAACATTAAATGAGAAATGAAAGTCATTAATATATACAATAATAAATTAAGAGCGGACCAAGGAGAGGTCCCTGAGGAACGCCGCATGTGACATTCTGTTACCCTGAATCAAAACCGTTTAAAGAAATAAATTGTTTCCTGTCAGCTAAGTAGCTCTTAAACCAGTCCAGATCCCATGACATCACCATGTGATAATTTCTCTAGCAAAATGTCATGATCTATAGTCAGTGGCGGATCCAGGGGGGGGGGGGGGCGATTTTTAGCTTTTTGGGGGCATGGCCCCCCCCCCCTGGCGCTCAAGGGGGGGGGGGGTGCAAATTTTCGAGCCCCCCCCCCCCCCCACTGAGCGACTTTTCGGGAGCAAAAAAAATAAAAAAATTGGCCCCCCCCCCCTGAGAAATCCTGGATCCTTGCCTGTCTATAGTATCAAATGCCTTGGAATAATCAATAAATATACCGATTGTGTGCATCTTTTTGTCTTGACTATTGCTTGTAAAATCTTATCAATAAAGTGCAGCAAGGAATGAAAAGTAGTAATTTTCTCTCGAAGCCCAAACTGAAAGTTTGAGAATATTTTACCTTGTTACAAAATTATAATGTTCCAACATAAATCTCTTTCTCAAGGATCTGTGTGAAGGAGGTTAAAAGGGAAAGAGGACGGTAATTTGAGAAAGATTGGGGATCTCTCTTTTTTTTAAACGGGTACGACTTTTGCAATATTACATTTAACATTGATAAATCAAAAACATGAATCAGGGGTTGAATAATCTCTAAGATAACCTGTTTAATTATGTCATTATTGGCACTATTGTAACCAGGACTTTTCCCGGCCTTCAGCGAATTCACAATAGTAAGCAACTCTTCCCCAACTACTGGGAAAAAGAACAAACTTTTCTTATTAGATTCTCTCAGGAAATAATGTAAGTACTGTAACAAATCAGGGTAGTATTGGACGAAGGTTAAGCATTTTCTGTTGTACGCGCATGCGCTATAGCAATATGGCGCATCGTTGATTTAGCAATTACCAAACTGAAGGAAAATGAGCATAAATTACATATAACAATCATGTTGGTGCAATTATCATGTTTCTTTTGGGGATATTATTTGTATAGTAGTTATCTAATCAGGAATAAGGGGTTATACTGAAGATTATATGTGAAGATTTAATGGGATTAGCAGAAATGTTGTGTTGAAGTGTAATTTTACTAACGAGGACATAATTGCTCTTTTATACGGTTATGTATAAGGAAATTCTTAGTACGGCTAGGATTGTGTATTTAGGGCTTTCCATTGCACTGTATCCGATACAGGCCAGCCTCACCGAGGCTGGCGCTGGCCTTAGTCTTTAAGTTCAGTCTCATATAGTTTGCACTTGTGCTGAGTTTACCCTGAATGTTGATTGGATCGCATTAAAGAATTTCGACATACAACTCATGATTGGTCTGATTTCTTAGAACAGTGAAACCGTAGTTAGACAAAAGGATGAGAATCAGTGACAGGTGTTAATAAAGCTTGATTGATTGCTCGAGGGATGTTCAATTGACTGTTGCTGTGTTACAAGACGTTTTTAGGTGACCGATTGCAGTCGATGGATGCATGATTGTGGAGCTACGCCTGTGAGCAGTGAACAACTCCAGCCATCAAGCTACGGGCATATACTTTGTCCAAACGAACGACGGGGAGCGCCAGGCCAGACACGGGCATCCTGACAAATACCGTGTCAAGCCAAGGTGGCGAATCGTGTCCGTTACAGTACGCTAGAGCCCAATGTTAATGATAATTTTGATCATGCCTCTCCAATTGTTTGTCATAACTGTTCAGAAAATCAATTTATGGATGGGTTTTGTAATAAACGTAAAAATGATGTTACTGGCCTACATTTAAATATTAGAAGTATGCATAAAAAGTATGCAATAGAAGTATGTATACAAATTTGACTCAAGAGTTCAGAGTAGACAATTTCATTCTTCATATATTTGAATAAAATATATTTATATATATTGAATAGGAGTTAAAGGAATATCTTAAATCAAAGAAGCGAACTGGTGACAGTTTGAAAGAAATCAGACAAAAATAAGAAAGTTATACATTTTTAAAAGTTGTAATCACTCAACTTCAAATTGGCTGAACTTTCCCATAAATGTAGTTCCAACACACAAAATGACTAATATGTCATTTTTTTTCAAAATCTACGACTCCAGTGTCTTTCCTGTTTAGAGAATCTTTGAAAATATGCTGATTATGGATTGAGTTGTGCCCTATAAGGGAGAAGGTACAAGCGAGATAGTATTTTTGTACAAGAAAAACGGGAGAGTTATCCGCGAATACACAACAATCCAGTATGAAATTGCCGGTTTCAGTTTGGCATAGCTTTAGTGATCTCATATTTTCAAACACTCATAACTTTCTTATTATTGGTCCGATTTATTTCAACTGTTTGTCATTCTTATTCTCATATTTTCCGCATGAATAAAAATTATTTTTTAACAAAGGTTAGATTGCCCTTTAAAACCATAGGTCCTCTTGTTGCTTACTTACAAGTGGTAAAATAAAACATCAATTAAACCAATGCTTGTCTATGTCCTACAGCTTACAACTTTTATTAAAGTGTTAGTGAAAAATGTATTGAAAAGTTGATGCCAGTTTGATTTAATGGATACTTAGTCGTATATAAGCAAATGGTAGAATTTCAATCTCCTGTGAATATTGATGTAGATATTTAGCTTGTAATCGTTGATATTTTCATTAAAAGCAGAGTTTTCTTCCCTAAAGATGATGATTTTGAACTAATGTGAAAATATAAGTAGCCACTCTCAATAAATCACTATCTCTACTCCATAATAGAGAGATCTACATGTATATGGCATACTTTGTTAGCAAAATTAAGAAACAAAAAATGGTACCAGTTTATTGTACTTCAGATGATTAATTCTTCTTTTGAGGATGGGGAATTAGTACTTTTCACTTTCTACTTTAAATATGTTTCAGTCTAGTGGAAAACAAATTCCTACTATAAGCTTAAAATGAATTTCAGTAACAATATGAAATTGCATTTTTTTTTTATACCAGTCTGTTCATATCTTATGATGATTAATTTTTGATCAAATCAACAGATCTTGAATATGAATTGATTTCCTCTCTCCATAATGTTTTGTATGTCCTAAGATATATTTAATAAACAACAAACGTTTAGGGCAGTATAACAGGAAAATTAAAACAAGTTTTGAATCAAAAATTTGCATTTATTGCAAAAGTAAAAAAAATTGGAAAACACAGTACAAATTTAACACACATGTATGTATTTCATCAAAATTTCCATAACACAATATTTCAAATTCATTATTTCAGGTTAACATAATAACTAAATAATTCAATTTCATTTCATATTTCAGTTCAATACTTCTGTTTTACACAACGAAAATGAATGTTGATCACTTGAAGATGTACACTGGAAATGTCTTGATTTCTTCCCCTCCCCCCCCCCCCCCCAACAAAACATTTGTTACCAAATTTTGATACCAGAAGTATATCAAGCATATATGGCAGACTCATATTTTCCTTCAGACATTTAAATGCTAACTTTACTGGAGGAGCTTGCGCCTTTGAATGTTTTTTGAAACAGATAAATGGAGCCATATATTATGCTGTGAATCATCATCATCATCATGTTGACAACAACCAACTATAGTTATTATTATTGATTCAATATCATAGTTATAATCACTATTTAATGTATCAGAAATTATTATGTTTTATCTGCACTGTATATTGTCCTCAAAATCCCCCATATGACAAATGCAGTAATCTTTGCCAGATCTAAATTGGTGCCCAATTCAAACACAGGCTTTTAAAAATCTGTAAACACTTAAAGGTCTGGAATGGTATAAAGAGCCAATTCATAGCTTTGTGACGATTTACATTCACCTAAAATGTAATTAAATTGTAATAATATAGTTCGGAGAATTAAGGAATCGATCAGATAAGTTTTGCTCAATTTTTATCATTAATAATGGACTGTTTTCACTCAAACTATCAGATTATGAATTCACTACCTTAGCACCATTTTCTCTCATCTGCACAATGTTACCAAGTCCCTTTAAAGTCATGAAGCACTTTCAAAATCTGAAATTTTAAAATAAACCACAAACATTGGCATCATACTGGTTGAATAAGCAGCAATTTACATGGAAGATTATCTAAGATAGTGGAATACTTTTAAATACATAATGCCCTTTTCCACAAAATGTTAATTCCCATTACATGTTAGATATTTGTTGTTTATTTCACACTAATTGGCAAGCTTTGCGAGCAAATGGACACTAAATCTCAAGAACATTATATTATTTGAGCAAACTATGTTTGAAATCATTTTAACAACTCTCAATTGCTGTCTAAAATGTCTAGGTATGTTGATACATACAAGTACCTTTGACTGTCATAATGTAAATTACATTGCAGTAATTATACACATATCCCTACATTGCTTCAATAAAGTTCCTTGCTCATACTAACTTTGGTTGTAAATTCCTTAAAATTAGGACCTCAGGTGACTATCTTCAAGCTGCGAAGTAGCTAATATTCAACTATTGACACTTTTGAACCGTGAGAGGAGGCATATATTTATTTTCTGCCAACTGGTTCCAAATCTAAACTTCATTAAAAAATTCATAATTCATTCAATTATAGCAAACAAGCGACAGAAACGTGAAACTATGAATATGCAAACAATGGATCGGAGTTGGAAGCTAATTTATCCAAATACATTAAAATATTATCATTCATATTGAAATAACTATCAAAAGTAAGTGAACATTGAAAATAGTCATCACATTTATAAAATACCTTTCAATAATTTAAAAAATTGCCTCTCTTAATCATGATGTCATCAGGTTTTAACATGAGTTATTCAAATGTTGAACTTCAATATATTTCTGGAAAAGTAGGCTTGGACAAGGAAAAAATCATTCATAACAATTACAGAATTCAACCACAATTGCATTATTCAACTTTTAAGAATATTCATCATTAGATGATTACAATTTTTTAAAAGTAGCCATGGGAGTAAGAGGCAATGACAACAGGGCCCATTGCACAAAACTTACCATTGATGGTAACTTTGCCATCAATGGTAACATAACTACTATGGAAACCTTGATTTTGATTGGCTGTTGAGCCTTGTTACCATGGTAGTTGCCATTGATGGCAAAGTTACCATCAATGGTAAGTTTTATGCAACAGGACCCGGAACATAATATCAGTTTCATCACAAATCACTTGTATGTGTTTGCTTTACAGTTCAGTGTTCTACTCATCTAGGCTAATGTGAAACCTGTCTGGGATGCCCAGTAACGAAAATATCTTTGAGAGGAGCAGTAGACCTAGCATTCTGTTCTCTGAAGGTGGAGGGGGATGTCTCCTGATAGTCACCATGCTTTCATTGAGAGCAGCTATCAAGAGATCTAAGAACAGGTAGCAGCTCAAGAACTGAAATATCAGGAGACTCAGCGGCCCGAGCACCCGATGGACAGACTTCAAGTCGGCATAGACAAAGTTATCTGGCACTGTGGCGAAGAGGGTGAGAGCAGTTTTGGTGATGTCACGGTAGTCTGGGAGGTTACTACCGAATATGATGGTCATGGGAAAAGCAAAGCTGAGTATGAGGACGAAGATCAGGAAGGTGAAGGCTATGACTTCATGGTAGCAGTCAGATATGACCGAGGTAAGAAGGTACATGCGAGGGTTGAGACGCAAGAGGTAGAGAAACTTGATGCAGCTGAGGATGATGATAACTGCCAAGCTGTAGCCAAGAGCATTGTCACTGCTTGCTGCAGTACGGAAACCTACAAAGCGAACAGATTCATCCCTCATCTGCTTGAAGAGCTGCTTCGTGATAACATAGCGGTAGATGTATAGACCAGCGGATACAATGCAATTGACGATGATGGCAATTTCCAACAAGTTCCATTTGTCGCTCAGGTACTTCCTGATACCGATGGGCTTGTATCTGACGAATTCTCGATACATTACAAAGAACAGAGCCACAACAAAGAGGATTTCACAGAGGATGACAAAGAGTTTATAATTAGCAGCATAACGATGCAGCCTGACTGCTTGAACTTCAGGTAGCTTCAGCATTCCACCTGATGCAGGGGTCTCCATGAGGAATGTGACCACACAGAAGAGATTGGTGTTTGCATTGTATGCAGTCCACTCCACAAATAGTGCTCTGGTGCGCGCATCCAGCCATCGGGCATCCACCATCTCTGCCAAAGAATCTTTAGCCTCCTCATACATGGAGCCCAATACCCAGATGTAGCCACTGCTTGGAAGCGACGTTGCGTGACCCCACATACCCACGGCTTTGTCCGGGTAGAAATGCCATGGAGAGTAGTTGGAGAGACTCCATTCTTCTACTGTCTGCGAGGAGTTCAGCAAGGCAGACATGTTTACTATGGGCTGACTCCAAGATGCATTGTATAATTCTCTGTCCTCTGAGTCTGGAGTGAAAAGGGCTCGACAGTCATTGATCAGGTCTACGAATAGGGGGTGAGTTTCACAGGAACCTACAATACAAACCAAAAAAGAACAATTAAGACATATGCGACTGCGTCTCCCATATGCTTCCGCCCTAAATTCAGTATAAGAAATGGAAACTATTCATGACATATATCACAATGAAATCAAAAAGTCTATAATCAAATGTCAACTGATGACTATGATCCTGACCTACCAGCCCAAAATGTAATTGGATCATCTTCCTATAATAATAATATCACCATGTTTGGATATTGCAATAGCAGGGCCTAAAAACCTTTAATTTCAAAAATTGACCTCTGTGACCTTTGACCTCCTTATCTTAAATCTAATGGGACTGTCTTGCTATCACCAAGTTTTAGGCTAATTAATACCTTTTAATGGCTCTTAAGATATCATGAAAACAAGGATAAAGCCTGTAATTTCAGAAAATGACCTCTATGACCTTTGACCATTGACCTACTCACCAAAAATCTATCAAATTGCCTGATGCTATATGACTCACTTGGTTTGACCCTGACTTGTCTTAGTCTCAGACCCCCTCCTATCAATGTGGATTGTTTCTCTGCTCCCCATCTATTTTCACTCAGTAGGCCAGGTAGAAGTGTTGAGTCCGCCCACTTCAGGAAACTACGGAAGTCGTTCATCTAGAAGAGTTGGATATGTAATTAGATAAATTCACCACAGCTTGATTTTCTTCTAAAATGTTGATATCTTGTATCAATATCTAATCTTTTTTTAATACAAGAAATAATTGAGCAATATATACATCATCATTCTATGAAATGGAGTTGTTTATTTCATCAAATTTTAATTTTAAAATCACTCATGTGTAATTTCTTTAACTTCAAGTAAATGTTAAATATTGTACTGCAATCATTTTCTTATAGATGTTTGGTTCTAAATAAAAATTCACTTTTGACAAACCCATTGAATTACGGGAAGAATTCATTAGCATGTAGGGTGTGTATATTACTGACTGTATTCATTAATAAGCAATGTTTCACGAGAAACCTAGAATTAAATGTAAAAAAAGGCAAAGAAAAGAAAAGGCCAGAAAAAAATACAAAGAAAAAAAAAAAAAAAAAAGGAAAGGAAAAAAAAAGACTAAGAAAAAAGGGGAAAAAAGAGAGGAAAAAAAGAAGAGATATACAAGTTCAGTTAGCATGAAAATCTCTCCTAAAGAGGACTCACCAGCTGGTAATCCTTGTTCTTGTGATAGAAGAAGAGTCCCTTAGTTCCTCTGGTCATCCAGTAGGCCTGTCTGTCCCTCTGGGTGTAGGTGATGGTGATGAGGAGATAGAAGAAGCATAAGAAACCAGCAATCTGCCACAGCAGGGAATACATGCGAGCCTTCAGTTGCTTGTTCCTCAGGTGAGAGTGGATGGTAGAAGCAGCTGGAGGTTGGTAATGGGCCATGGTGTTCCTTCGTTTCTGAAGTGCTCTTTGGGTCTCTTGGGCATCAACTACGATCGGTATCAGGGATGAGGCAGAGAAATTCCCCAAAAGAGGAGGAAGATTAAATGGGGGTCTGGGGGTAAAACACTGGGGTAAACATTCCGCAGAAAAGTTTGGAATATATTTTGAAAAGGACACATTTTCCATGCATTTAAATTCTAAATTTGAGAAATATTTGTTACCCCATCTTGCTTAAAAGAACTATATAACATCCAACAAGATTATCTATCTATTTAGTTATTTATTAATTTATTTATCTTATTAGTACATGCAACAGTTTTAATATTTGTCTATTAAAATTATTAGAGAAATGAGATGCTATATGGTAAAGTATTTCAATACTTGACTGATAGAGATGTAAAGGTCATGTGTTAAATTCCTGGCACTCAATCTTTAAGTAATGCATTTGATTTACATCGCTTTTCTCCAACCAGGACTTAAAATGGTTAGGATGTGAACATCATTGTAGGCACTTGTAAAATGGCAACTAGTTGGAATACTCACTAAGGAGTAGAAATGTGGAAATCTGTGGACAAACCTTAATCCAATGAATGGGATACTTTCTATAAAGTGCTTAGAGACACATTGTGGATGTATTAAAGTGCTACCTATTCCAGAATACCATAATTCTCATTACCTCAGTGACTTTTAGCTTGCTGAAGGCTATATCGAAGTTATTTACACCTGTAATCTTACTGCTTGTGAAAAAATAAATCTTTCTCAGTGTAGACCAATGGTATACATGTACATACCCACTTGAAGTTCCTCAATATCATCACTAAAATCCTCCTCTGGTTCAATCTGTTTGAAGATGAGAGATACAAAGACGGCAAGAAAGAGAATTTTGATGGGCTGTGTGACAAAGATGCTCTGGAAGGTAGCTATAAACAGAGACATCAACCAGTCAATGCTGCTTTGTTTGCCATACTTGAGACCATACAGCATGGTGATGTATGAAGAAGCGATCACAGTGGAGAACACCAACAGCCAAGCAATGTACACACAGGCATGTGGAAGACCCTGCAGTTTTTTTAAGCAGAAAAAGAAATGAAGAAAACTTATACATATATATATATATTTATATATATCTTTCTCTTCTCCTAGCTGTGATATTTTACAATTTTCAAAAATAACCTCATGATATTGATTTTCATATCTCACTATTTCTTTTTTTTAGTGGTTTTTGTTCAGCAGTTGTGACAACCAAACACATGATTTAAAAACTGTCTTCCAATATATCCCCTACAAGGTTTTTAAACATTTTGTTATTCCATTGAAATTAATCGCAAAAGATGGTAAACAGATAATCTTTGGAGTACTGGCATTCGACATTGAATTCAAGTTGAACAAATCAATCCTCACAGTGGAAACCTGACAATTTTATTTGAAACTAATATGAGAGAGACATAATATTCACCCTGATTCTCTGTTTCAGCTTAATCTTTTCAAGAGCCACATCCTCAGAGAGCAGAGACTCTTCAGGTGATGTAGGAGGAGTGTCAATTTTCATTGCTGTCATGACAATGGTCTGCGCCTCGCTCAAAGCTTTCTTGTGTTCCTCAGGGTCATAGAACCTGTCTGCCAAGGACAGTCCCTTGACCATGTCCAGCAAACGTGAGTATAGGTAGTAGTTGTGAGTGACACCACAGATCTGTGGTGGATTAAGATCATCTTGAGGATCTCTGCTACATTCTGCAAGATCTATTTCCTCTTTCAATTGTTTAGGGTCCTCTTGGATCGATTGAGAAGTTGTGTCTTCTGTTGCTTCACTCTGTGGTCGGTCTACTTTGTCTAATCCTCCATGTCCGAATATCTCTACGCGCTTGGATCTCTTGTCACCGCCCCATTCTTTCATGACTGCAGAGACAGATCGTAAGACAAAATCATCCATCTCCTGGCGGAACAGGGAACTATTAAAAGAGATGCGGGATGGCAGAGTAGTGGTAGAGGAAGAAGCGGATAAGTTTCCAGGCTTGTCATCTTTAGAAGATGTGGAAGAACTATCTCCTCCGCCGACCCAATGATGAGATGACCTTTCTGGTGATTGTAGATGACCTGGTAAGGTTTCTCTCTCCTCATTTTGGGATGCTTTTGACATGCTCGCCGATGTGACTTGATGGTCGACTGACTCACTCTCCACATCTTCCTTCCTGGCCAAGTCAATACTAGAAAGTGAATGGGCAATTTCAGGCTTCGATTTTACCATGTCCTTCTCTTTATGAGCAGATTTTTTCACCTTTATACTAGGTCTGATGTGTCTGAAGATCTGCACAATAAGGAGATTGACGGGGAAGGCAATGAGAGAGCTCTGAATGCCAATGATGATCTCTTTGATGGTGATTCGGAACGTCCCAAAGTCCATGACCTGATCGGCCGGATCATTTGGGATGCCATAAAACATGATGCTTGTCATCATGCAGCACATGAGCAAGGACAGGCAACACGACACTCGCTGCAGACAGGTGAAGTTGCTGTGCTTTGGACGCATCAGAACGGACAGCCAGAGGTGGCCATCGCGGAGATCACGTACAGTCCTTGCGGTGAACAGGTGTCCAAACTTGTGCAAGTCTTTGGATGATGCTATATGGAAGGTGTTGTCCAGACCAACTCCTCCAAACTCAGCCATCATCCAGGCATTGCAGATGAAATAGTAGCGCTCATCACTCTCTAGATCATGGACTATGCAATGGCTCACATACCTAATAGAAATAATCAAAATCAATGCAAATATTAATTCAATGACAAATCTTGAGTTTAGATAAATTGTCATTGCCACATGTTACTTGTATAAAAAGCTATAATTTGAACAAGTACTATATTTCAAACTGTGTCAAGGAACTTCTTTGAAGAGTCATGTTCACATCATGCAAGGGGGCCTTTAATCCTTTGTTCTGAGATTGACGGTCTATAAAACAATCCCACATCTTCTCTTTATCGAATATTTGTGAAATCATCTACAGTAATCTTTCAGAAACAATTGAATGAACATGCAACCACCTACCAATTAGGACTACCGCCAGCATTGTTATGCCACAGTCTTAAAGCTTGAATATCCCCAAGGCCTTTGGCCGTGGTCAGCAGGAATGAATCCGTCGACCCTCTGTCCAAGATAGGTGAGAAACTGTCATGTAGGACGTGTGGATCGCTTTGGCCTTCCTTGCCTGTCAGTGTCAGGGTAACGGTTGCTGTCGTGCCCGATCCACGGCGAATGCCTGTCACCACAGTGACATCGTAGAGGTATTGGTGGTAGGGGTCGTTGTCTTCTAAAACAGTGACTGCAGCCTGGTCAATAATTAATGCAAAAGGAAGCATCATTACAGCATGAATTTCATAAATATTTAAGCATATCGGAGGAGAAGGGAATATGATTGAACCTCCCCCATATATAGTTTGAAAACTTTTACTGATTACCAATAATACAAAATCCTCCTTGATAATAGAAAATATGAATGATTTGATTCAACATTTTATACCTTAAAAAAAAAAAAAAAAAAAAATATTTGTAAAGATGCTAACGGCTTTCCATAGTTGTTACCCAGTAAGTCCATTAACTTAGACATACCGGTAAGTTCAACTTAAGATCTTTGTGAAACACCCCCTGATTAGATACACTTACTCTTCTTGCATCTCTCTTATCCTTCCTCCTTGCCCACACTGCCACCAAGACAAAGCCTGCCAGGACGCAAGCTACAAAGCTCACTACAATAGGGTTATCTACGAAGGTCAGAAACAGCTTGGCATCCTTGAAGATGTTGATCTTGTTTGGTGGGACAAAGAGCGAGGATCCAAAGAAGGTTAGGTGATTGCATAGGCAGTGGGTTTTGGTGGGATTTGAAAGAGGACCACCCTGTTTAGGATAAATAGGGGGAGAAATGGTGTTAAGAATAACAAACTGGCACAAGTTAATCAGCTTGTAGGAAATTACCATGGTTCTTTGTCCAAATTACCGTCCACCATAAGAACTATGGTTTTGAACCATGGTAATTTCATGGTATCAACAAACTTGATAGTAACATGCCAATTGTACATGATAATACACAAAATGAAAGTAGAATATCAACAGGGAAATAATACAGACCACAGGCAACATTAAATTAGTTTAAATTAAGATTTAAACTTTTTCTAGAGAAATTATAGTCAATTAAAGGAGTAATTGAAGAATTCTACAATGTCATATAGAGACTTACTTTTATACCTAGTTTGCTGAAATATCATATCATCATATATTTCTAGAAGAGACAGGACAGATCATTATTAGCAGCTAGACTAAAGAATATCTTATTTAACATGGAATGCACCATAAATGACAAATGTAGTCCCATACCTTACATCCTGCGCTGCCCCATGCCTGCACGTCTTTGTTCCAAAAAGTGCACTGTGGCGTGTGCATGAAAATAGACAGAGTGATGTTGTCATGTTCATAGACAGGCTGATCTTGACCATCATATAGACTGATCATCATCCCATCCGCAGCTGTATACAAAACCAAAGAGTATGAAATTAACATAATTAGCCATTTCACTGTGTATATACCTCTCCTTAGCAACGGTAATGTATATAGGAACATGAAAAATATTATATATTGCGAGAAGATGCTATCATCAAGCTGATATATGACTACTTTGATAGGAAGTGTAATGTCAGATGATGCAGTTGCATCATATTTTGATGTTTTTCTCTTATATAGTTCCCGTTGCTATGGTAATAATATACCTAGCAACCGATATATATGTAATGTGTTCTCAGAAATCAAACTAGGATATAGGTCAAATAAAACATAAAATAAGACCTGTTTAAAGTGACAGACATGATTTACAGTCTTAAATATGTTCATAAGGCATGGTGTGGTTCAGAACTTTCACCCTGCATGACCCTGACCCTATAACTGGAAGATGCCAAATTCAAAGACCAGGTCACGTAATTAGCCAGTGTGCATATCTACAGTATTTACAATCTATTCCAATTTTAAAACCTACCTCTCAAGTCAGCCGCAGAGACACTCCATGTGAAATTAGCAGCAGTGTTCATCAGGTCCTCGTTGCTGGACCTCACGACCGTAGCATTTCCCACACAGCTTGTCTCATTGATACTGATATTGGCCGTACAGATCGACAGGGTAACCATGGGCTCATTCTCAGCTATGACTATCAGGTGCAAGGCTCCTGCATCCTCAGGCATTGACGAATGGTTGACAGAAAGAGAAGCTGAGAAGTCCTTGGTGATATGGACAGAGACAGGATCTCCTGATAGGGGTTCTTCTACCGGTAGGTACACACTGATGTCTTCAGACAGGTTTCGGACTGCATGTTAAGAAATAGACATATCAAGGAAACCAGGCAGTGGCAATACTGGGGGGGGGGGGGGGAGGGGGCCCGGGCCCCCACCCCTGGCCCCAAAAAAAGTTTTACAAAATGATGGTAACCACAATTTTACCTTTAAAAAAAAAAGGGCCCCCACCACTGGCAAAAAATGGTAACCACATTTTACCACTTCTTGTTTTAGCTCAAGGGGAGGGGGGGAGGGAGTGTTGAGTTTAAAGAAAGAAAAAAAAAACGAATTGGGCCCCTCCCTTGCCGGCTGGATCCCCCCCCCCCCCCCCCCTGGAACCAGGTAATGTTCAACACTCAAATACATGGTACAAATATTAATGTTAAGGTTATGTATAACACATGTTAAACTTGAAGTGCAACTTCTTGGTTAATGATCGATATTGCTTGAAAGTTTCCATTACATTGATGTGCAACATAAATAATAAGGTGCCAACGTAGGAAGACTTTTTACCTAAAGCTGAATAACATGTTTTTGAATTTGATGGTATAAACTTTGCATACCGTATTTGCCGGCGTAAAGGCCGCAGTATTTTTGGAAGAGAAAATATCAAAAAGTCGGGGTGCGGCCTTTACGCTGAAACAATAAAAATCGCAAGTCAAAACAGCACGTCCATTATTTGTAGGCAACTTCATACAAAAAAATATATTAACAAAATTGACTTGAAAACACATCGGACAAGATCTAGATCTAGTCTGAACCATGTCAGCAGCAAATTTGAAGAAGTTATCTTTTTAATCGTTGTGCAACCAAAGAAATAAGAAGAAAACTGACCAGAAACTCGTACTAAAAATCGTACTTGTAAAAATGTCCTTAGACAGCGCACGGGTTAGTAACCAAAATCATATCTCGCTCAGACACTCTGTGGTGGGGAGTTACGGGGCTGGGAGTTGCCAACAAATCCAACGCACCTTCAGAGATTCACAGCGCGCAATCGTCGGTGTTCTTAACTTAAATTCTGAATTATAATTGAGACTATCTAATTAATTAAAGCGACAAACTAACCTCGGTAGATCTCTAATAACAATACAAAAGCTTGTTTATTTTCTCCATTTGACGGTACGATAGGGGTAAGACCGGATAACATTAACATTGCCGACTCACTGCATGCAAGCTAAAGATGGCCATTCAGGTTTCTGTATGCATGCGAAGCGCCCTCTAGTGTCCCATGAATGTGCTAATCTGCCTAAAAATCGATGAAGATTTGCTAAATTACGATCATTTTTTAGGTAAACTTCCTGTAAATTTATAAAATGATTGATAATTTTGGTATTAGTTTGTAGGAAAAATAGGGTTCTACGAGAAAATTACGATTATTTTCTTTGGTCCGTTTTTTTTTTTTCCTTTTTTTTTTTTTTTTTTCTCTACGAAATGTCAAAGTTGGGGGTGCGGCCTATGCGGCGGTGCGGCCTTATCGCTGGCAAATACGGTATTAAACATGAAGCAATTGTTTCAGCAGTTGTATCTTGTATCCTAAGGAGAAGATTCTGATAAGAGACGTTTTGACTTCCATTTTTTTTAATGGAATCTTCTTCTTATGAACTGTCTTGAAAGTAACTGTGTTATATATCCATCTCAAGTATCTAATGTGTGATTTTACCTTGTATTGTATTATAATCTGCTTTCAGTTGGATTCCCACAATACTAGGGTTAAGGGATTCTCCTCCAGTTCCCCAACTGAATGGGTTCCATCTCAACGTCGACATCTGAAATTGAGCAAAGCATAAAACTAAATCAATTCACATGACATCTAAAAATGGTCATTCACAAGTTTCAAAGTCTACTAGCCACCACCCTTGTCTGTGAGTTCACAATGGGCATCATAGGCAAATTTTAGCAAGTCAATTTACAGCTTTTTTGGTAAATTCTATGTTCAAATGCTTTGGTGCTAAACATTGTCGATCCATGGCGTATGTTTTTGTCCTTGTTTCACTTTCCAACAGCCAAGGCATTATGTTAGGCACAATGTAACCTATCATTCTTTATCTAATTCAGATTTTGAGTTACATAATTAAAGGGAAAAATTGCTTCAATAATAGATGTCATGGATACAAATTCCATCATGTTTTTCTGCAGTAGTGCCAAGATAATCTTTTGTTTCTATTAATCAATGTTCGAGTGATACTAAATGTCCCACAGGGGGCGAGTTGCTTGTATTTAACAAGCTACATTTTCCACTTTTATAATATCACTAAGGTATATACATGGTTGGAATTACTACTGACCTGCATGCTAATCACTGTCCCATTGACACTGTTTAGAGTGTCATCTAACACGATCCATCTCGAGAAGGCATTGTAAAGCTACCAAGACCAACATCACCATAATCATCATCATCATCATCGTATACATGGTTGGATTTACTATACTGACCTGCATGCTAATCACTGTCCCATTGACACTGTTTAGAGTATCATCTAATACTCCATCTCGGGAAGGCATTGTAAAGCTACCAAGACCAACATCATCATCATCATCGTATACATGGTTGGATTTACTATACTGACCTGCATGCTAATCACTGTCCCATTGACACTGTTTAGAGTATCATCTAACACTCCATCTCGGGAAGGCATTGTAAAGCTACCAAGACCTTCATCATCATCATCATCATCATCATCATCATCATCATCATCATCACATGGTTGGAATTACTATACTGACCTGCATGCTAATCACTGTCCCATTGACACTGTTTAGAGTATCATCTAACACTCCATCTCGAGAAGGCATTGTAAAGCTACCAAGACCATCATCACCATAATCATAATCATAATCATAATCATCATCATCATCATCACATGGTTGGAATTACTATACTGACCTGCATGCTAATCACTGTTCCATTGACACTGTTTAGAGTATCATCTAACACTCCATCTCGAGAAGGCATTGTAAAGCTACCAAGACCACCATCACCATCATCATCATCATTATCATAATCATAATCATCATCATCATCACATGGTTGGAATTACGACTGACCTGCATGCTAATCACTGTCACATTGACACTGTTAAGAGTATCATCTAACACTCCATCTCCAGAAGGCATTGTAAAGCTACCAAGACCACCGTCATCATCATCATCATTGGAACCTCTGAAGGTAGCCTCTGATAGCTTGTCTCTGCTGATACTGCCTACTGCTATGCTGAGAGTGGGCGATGTAATGATGGTAGCTTCTTCACTGGGAATCTTGCCCGCTACTATTGCATCTTGTATGTCATTGATTGCAGACACAGCAGCTTCGGTCAGTTCCTTTTATAGGAGACAAGTGTTTTATTTTGATATGAAAACAGAGCAAATTAGTAGTGGTAATGAATATATAGCAGAGATCCAAAAATCACTTTGGTGACATTTACTTCAGCAACATTTGACAACTTTGGAATAACATATGTTCACATTGTAAATTTTTAGAACCATTTAAAGAGAAATAGTTTTAACAAGCAGTATGAATTCTGCCAACAGTAGCACATGTATAATATTCCTTCAGATCATTATATTCTAATTACTTGAAAGCACTAATTTGAAACTCGACTACCCTATTATATTTCTGTTAAATTCAAAACAAGCTAATATTAATCTCAAGTAAAAAGGGGAACAAATTAGGAGCACCTTATTAGACTTTGCCTTGTATTCCTCTCCATCTTGAGAAGTGTTGTTTGCCGAGGGATGACTCTCTGTTTCCTTGGCAGCACTGAAAATGTTTGACAAGCCCTCCACCAGTATGGTACCTGCCGACTCGATGGTTCCTTGACTTTGAGTGTAAGACCCAGACTCTGCTTTCAAGAAGGATGTCATCTCAGAGAGCGCATTTGCAGCTTTCACCTGTTTTTATTTACGATGAAAAATGTAAGCATGAAGAGGTGTGCAAAATTTCAAAAATTCAAGTTCAGGGCCCCATTTCACAAAACTTTTCATCAGTGACAAATGACAGATACTGTTATAAGCTAGTGAAATCTTTGCTTCTGATTGGTTGTCACCAGATTTGTCACTAAATTTTGTCATTCGTCATTGAAAAAAGGCTTTGTGAAACAGGTCCCTGATTGATTTATACAGGCATAACACTGTTTGAAAAAGAAATGTGAGAATGAATAATGCAGACTAATAGATAAAGTATGGTTTATTGCAAGTGATACTAATATGTCTACATTAACAGATCTATTGCCATATTTATACTTCATATAATTCACATTGGCCATTTTCTTTGGGTACAATGCTGTCTGTTTGGAGCCAGAAGGACATTAAATCGTATAATTTTACACAGAGTTAGTGCCGTTCTGGCTTTAAACAGACAATGTGTATATCTAGAGGTAAATCATTGTATCATCTCTTTTTACCTGTACATCAGTAGAAATCTCTCGCTTGTTGTGAGTTATGACAGCTAGAGCAGCTGAGCTCTGCCTCAGAGATGACATGGACTCTACTGGTATGGCAGCAACAGAGTCAACGAGAGAAGAACGAATCTGTGAAGAAGAAGAAAAGAAGAACGAGAAAGGTATGACCTATCAGCGATCCAGAGTTAATTTATCAAATATACATTTAAAGAAAAATAATGGCTTAATATTGGGTTAGGTAGAAATAAGAGACATCACAATGATGATATCAGTTTCATTCAGGCAGGATGAAACCAAAACAAGCATCTGCCTTTATAGCACTGGGAAAGCCTCAGAGAATAACTTAGACGTCTGCAAAAGCATTATTTTTGGCCTTAAAAAAAATATATCATGAGCAAATGCAGTCAGCAGTTGTACAACAAAAAGTAAACAAATTAATAAACAAACACAAAATGACCCCCCCCCCCCCTCCCCTTCTCAAAAAAAGAAAATAATGTACATTTCTTGCTCTGACATCACAGAATGTTTCAAGTAATAAAATAGTAATATAATATCTACTGAAGATATGAAAGCACTAAAGATTTTACTGAAATTTACTAGATGTATGTTTTTAAATATCATGGTAAGGCGAATGAGTAAGAAACGAAAGTAATAGAATACGTTTAATCAACACTATTTATAATGTTTGCACAATAATTTGTTATCGAGAGAAATTAGGATAACTGTTTATGGCAAGGTTAAAGGTATAGACCAGTTATGGAGGCGCCCCCTTCTTAAAAAATGAAATAGAAGCTCTTATTACCAATCATGTGAAAGAATATTTTTTTACTAATACGTGATGATACCAATTTTGCCGTCGGTCTTCTGGTTGCTAACTAACAAGCATTTATTGCTTTCTTAGCTGTCAGGTAAAATAAACACCACTATCCACATCGCTATCAACATTGACCTACCTCTGATCTGGTATCTCTCCATTCATCATTATCCTCAGCAGCATCCTCATCATCTCCAATGGAATTAAGAATTGACCCAAGAGCACTGATGAGCTGTGCAGCTTGTCCTGTATCTCCTACTGCTAACAATGTGTTCACATTGGATTCAACAGATGATGTCATGTTCAGTAGTTCCCGAGTCCCATTTTCCCCTCCAGTATTTATGGATGGAGGGTGGACCTGAGATTTTGAAGAGGCAAAACAAAATGGAAAAATGATAAAAAGTGAACTGCAAAACTTGACTGGCCTCTATATAAAGTGGTGTATCTGTCTATATTATTGGTATTCTGCTTTAAGCGATAAAAGATTTCTATTTCGCTTCATTTCATTTATTTAATTCATAAAGTCAACTATTCAATTCTCAACAAATATTTATGTTGCAAGAATCAAACACAATAAAATAACCACAAAAATAGAATTGAAAAGAATGAAAAAAATAGCTAGAGATCCATTGTTATCAATTTGGAACACAGTGTAGTGAATGTTGGTTATTTACAAGTGAATAAAACATCAAAATCGACCTTGGAAAATTTAATTTATATTTTTTTTACCATTGATACATTCACATCTTCAGTAGATTACTTGATTTTTAGGAGTTGAAAAGGTCACTTCAATTACAATAGGAAAGACTAAATCTTGTAAAACATGGTACTCACTGTAGCACTCAGGAAGACTGATGTACTAGCCATGAAACAATCTATCACATTAACTTGAAGTAGAATAGTATAATCATGTGCACCATCTCCAACTGGGAGATACAGACCATCGTGCGATGACTCACTGCCTTCATAAAGTTGAAAACCTGCATACAATTTCAACAGATAAGTTTATAAGTCTTTGATATAATTTGTGTATCTTGTCACACAAAAATTAACATGTACAATATGTTTTGGTTGACTGGAATTCATGCACACAGAAATAGCTTTAGACTTTAAGTGATATTCATACTGTTATATATGCAATGAACAGTTAAAACTCTCAAAATCTAATCAATTTGTAGACTCTACCTGAAACTTTGAACACGATCAATCAATTTCATTCCTGCTTAACAAAATATTATTTTAAAACGATCAATAACCATCA
Source organism: Strongylocentrotus droebachiensis (assembly GCA_035222895.1). Taxonomy (NCBI): domain Eukaryota; kingdom Metazoa; phylum Echinodermata; class Echinoidea; order Camarodonta; family Strongylocentrotidae; genus Strongylocentrotus; species Strongylocentrotus droebachiensis. The sequence continues at coordinate 89,806 of JAVYIG010005784.1, forward strand.
ATAATTTTTTTTTTAACCAGATCAAACTTCTGTGCGATGAAATACAGTAATGTTTTATGAAAAATTGGAGATTTATCCATTTGAGGACAAATCATTGATGGCTACAAGCATGTTGTAGGGACGTTTCACAAAGGTCTATCTTTATCTTGGCTAGTTTTCAACCTCAGACCAAATGCAAATAAATGTAAACTAGATGGAACTTCGACTGCGCGCAGTCGAAAATGATGCCTCCGTCAAAGAGCAATATTACAAACCAAAACAGAAGAAATTTTTCAAATTCAAGTTCAATTGTAATCCATTAACAGGTTTTCAGAATATCGTGATTACAAGCAATTTCTCATATACATAAATGACCCTTTGATCTTTGACCTCATGACCCTAAAATCTACTCAGTTCATTGGCTCTGCAAGATGTCCTGAGTTAAATAGTAATCCATCTGTCAGTTCTAATGAGAATGCGTTCACAAGCTATTTTTGCATACATAATGAGCCCATGACCTTTGACCTTTGACCTCATGACCCAAGAATCTACTCAGTTCATTGGCTCTGCACGATACATACATGGTCTAAGTTTGGCAGGAATCCATCAATCAGTTCTAATGAGAATGCGTTCACAAGCTATTTTTGCATACATAATGAGCCCATGACCTTTGACCTCGTGACCCCAAAATCTAATCAGTTCATTGGCTCTGCAAGATACATACATGACCTAAGTTTGGCAGGAATCCATCAATCGGTTCTTGAGATAACGCGATCACAAGCTGTTTTTGCATACATAATGAGCCCTGTGACCTTTGAACTTTGACCTCGTGACCCCAAAATCTAATCAGTTCATTGGCTCTGCAAGATACATACATGACCAAAGTTTGGCAGGAATCCATCAATCGGTTCTTGAGATAACGCGATCACGAGCTGTTTTTGCATACATAATGAACCCTGTGACCTTTGACCTTTGAACTCGTGACCCCAAAATCTAATCAGTTCATTGGCTCTGCAAGATACATACATGACCAAAGTTTGGCAGGAATCCATCAATCGGTTCTTGAGATAACGCGATCACGAGCTGTTTTGCATACATAATGAGCCCTGTGACCTTTGACCTTTGACCTCGTGACCCCAAAATCTAATCAGTTCATTGGCTCTGCAAGATACATACATGACCAAAGTTTGGAAGGAATCCATCAATCGGTTCTTGAGATAACGCGATCACGAGCTGTTTTGCATACATAATGAACCCTGTGACCTTTGACCTTTGACCTCGTGACCCCAAAATCTAATCAGTTCATTGGCTCTGCAAGATACATACATGACCAAAGTTTGGAAGGAATCCATCAACTGGTTCTTCAGATAACGCGATCACGAGAACGGGACATACGGACGTACGTACGTACGGACGGACGTACGTACGGACGGACGTACAACCCGAAAACATAATGCCTCCGGATACTTCGTAACGGAGGCATAAAAACACTTTTCCTTCTAGTCTCATTATCAGGATCAGTGATTTTGGCCACATCGTAGCTACTTTCAAAGTAAACAAACAAAACCATTCTTTTATTACGAGGATACCAAAAACTTTATATATATGTTTATACATTTTCTTACTTATTGTTTATTGCTGTTATGAATTTATGTTCAAGATTTTGTTATTAATATTATTATTATATATATATTTGTTAAACTATAATGTACCTCATTATGTTTAACAGAGCCTCATGGAAGACCACCATTATTGGGGATAATGAGTCACCCTGTCTAAATATCAGAAATAAATAAATAAATAAATAAATAAATAAATACCTTCTCCCAGGCCCGCAAAGTCCCCATCCACTACATCTACACTGCTGTATATGATCATCTCATATGTTAAGGGATCGTCCGCATCAGTGAAACCTTGACATGCGACAGTGAAGTCTGTTTGAAGGGCATATCCATCTATGGGTATCACAGAACAGCTGCCTGATGTGGGTGGAGCATTGAATTTGACACTGAATTCGGCGTAGCCACCTGAACTGGAATTGGACAGATAACCTGAAGGAAAAAAAAAATGAAAATATAGTTATTACATTGAGATTGAGATGATGAAGAAATGATACATCATAATCATAAAACAATATCACATTCTTTTGTTTTAATTTGAATAATGAACCTTGATAATAATTTATTATTATTTTTGTTTGAAATAGGATTTCCCCACAAAAATGTAGAATGCAAGGCATATTTAAGGAAGAAGATAACGATCACGTTGACAAGCCACGAACCCAAGTCCACATTATACTAGCTTCAACGCTCCACTCCATTCTATGCTCTTTCTAGCAATCACTATACTGACACACGTACATTATCCATCACCGTACCGTAGATCTACACGTGTACAAATCAGTTGTAGACTGCCAATAGATGTGTCTCAAAAACATTAATTTAGAATACTCTACTGTGGCTCCATCACACGTTCCTCTCCTCAAGTTGATCAGAATTCTATAATACAATGATTCTATCAAGTTCTATTGTTGTCCAAAAAAAAAAAGAACATAAAAGCGGAAATTTGAAATAGGGAGAAGAGGTTTAAAATATGTTTCGTTTCCAAGGGTGACTGCCAGTGATTTCTCTTTTGTCCTACTTTTTTAATTTCAAATCGGACAAGAGATGGCCCTATTACATTAGTTTGGCATCTACAATGCATATCTACCATGATGTTTGGTGTACTTACCGGTAACTCGTATGATGATGCTACCCGTTTGAGATATGGAATCAAATGTGTGAGGCTTGACGACCAGGTAGGGTTGGTCAATCCCTGTAGTACTCTGGGAAGACAAGTCACCTACAGCAGAGGTATGATCCGACTCAAGACTCCATCGGAAGGATACATCTTCATTCTCACCGTCACAGTTGCTGCATGAGGCATGTAGGACCAGACGCTCAGCTGTGAAGAAGTACGTGTTGCAGTTACTGATGCAACTGAGGATAAAGAGAAGGCAAAATGTTGTTTGTTTCGATACAATGAAAATATTCATAATCTGGATTTATATAGCGCTTAATAAAGAATACCGTCTCTAAGCGCTTTACAGATATTATTACCCCAGTCATCAGATACATTCACGAACAATGTGCACCATCTCCACTTCCTGGGGAGTATTCCTTCCATATGGTCACCATTGTTTTTTATGAACACAGGTATCTTCGCATTGCATGGGCTTGCGGCAGTAATTCCATTGAGCCATGTGGGGCCATATTAAGTAGGGCATTTCACTTTCACTCTTAAATGTAAGAAGGTAACATGGACGACGCAATCATAAAATATGACACCAACCCTTTAAAATATGAATTCAGTTTAAAAGCCAGATTTTTGTAAAATTTAAAAGATCTGTCATTTACCATTGATACATTCACATCTTCAGTAGATTACTTGATTTTTAGCAGTTGAAATAACTCTAGCTAAATTGTTTTATACTCATTTGTCTTACCATGATATTAAAAAACACACATCTAGTAAATTTCAGTAAAACCGTAATAAGTGCTTTCATATCTTCAGTAGATATTCAAACATTAAAGCCCTGATTCTGTTCAATATACATTTCAAGTAATAATACTGTATTCACATCTTCAATATAGTTCCTACCCGTAATTACTATCTCTAGCAATATAGCCTGTGGTCACCTGGATTCTCTTAAAGTAAAACCCAGTGCTTCTCCCTTCCCTTGCCCGAACCACCCCTTCACAAAATTCTTTCACAACAAATCATACATTCGGTTAACTTTAGGAAATGTCAATGAACCTTTTCTGCATTGTTATCTGTTGACCATAACACTGGTATCAGCTAGATGTCAGATTTTTTTGATCCACAGGTTTATTATTACTTCACATGTCTGTGACCAAGCCTTTAAACCTCTAAATTAAGAGATGTTTTTTATCCTGATGTTTTCACATCTTCAGTAGATGGTCCATGCATCAGCACAGTTCCCCGTAGTGTTTACACACCGATTTTCTATCCTTTTTCCTCATCAAGAATCTAAAATATAGAATCTAGTAAACTCAAGGAAATCTTAATACATGTTTTCACATCTTAAGTAGATTACCTGATTTCTATTTCTGGCAATAGCCCCAGTGTCAACTGGATTCTTTGTTGGGTGGAGTCGGATGTTCTTCCATCCTTTGAAACAATGAGCCAGAAGTTCATAATCACATTGGCCTTAAGTTCGCTGGTAATTATTTCAACCTTGGAAGAGGATGAATTCATCATGATTTCTTCACCTTCAAAACAAGCATCATCTTTCAGTAGAAAAGAACATAATAGGCAGGTTAGCAACTATTTAAAAAACATCTCCAAAAATCTTCTTCTTTTTTTATTGCGACATTTTCAGCGTTTCATAATTCTGTTAGAGATTTTGTTTAAAAATAAAAACATTGAACAATATTGAACAATTTATGAATATGTTCCTTTGGTCAGGTCTGCCATCTAAGACTTCTCTCACTTGTCATCTATTCTTAAACAATTACTCAAAGGACAAACGCTCTTCTTATACAGTGAAACCTGTCTATAAAGACCACCCAAGGGAGACAAGAAACGTGGTCTTTATGTACAGGTTCCTTTTTACATGTTTCAATGAGAAACCATTTTCAAGGAAAACAAAAAGTGTGGTCTTTGTAAATAGGTGGTCTTTCTATACAGGTGGTCACTAAAGCAGGTTTGACTGTACCTGTATTTTGTAGTGCTGCATCAAGAGCTGAGTACATGATGTCAGGATTAACAAGAACACAGTACCATAGAAAGGTCAGGTCACTGGATGACCTAAGGTTCACATCGGGGTCATACGAGTTCGCTCCATCAACTATCAAGTTTGAAGATACACCTGGTGATCGTATGTAATGAGAACGGTTACTTAAACTTACATTCACATATTCACTGGTGCACTGACCTATTCAGTCAAATATAAGATGAGGACATACTAAACAAGTATTAATGCAAAGAAGGATACAAGAGCCAGGGGTAAATGAAAGACTTTAATGTTGCAAAACACTTTACATTTTGAATAAAGCATGCTTGAGCACTTCATTATGTACTACGGTATATTAAGCTTTTGAAACTACTGTCTTATTCATTGTCTGACTCCTGCCATTATTAATATATTCTTAACCATATGATGGTTTGTGCCAAAGTGTCAAAAAGGATGTTAATTAGAGAGGAGAAATTACCATGAGATCGTGAAGCTCCGCCCTTGATAAACGCTACCAATGGAGATGGTTGGATCCCCAACCAACTGATGATCTTTACTTCACCAGTCACTTCACCCGATGTTCTTAGATGAGTCTCAGCTTTCAGATTTAGGCTATAAATACCATAGGGTAGCGTTCCGCTTGGAATTGTCACTTGAGGTGTCTGGTGAAAGGGTATAAGACATTACAGTCAAACCTGTCTATAGCGACCACCCAAGGGAAGCACGAAAAGTGGCCTTAGAAGACAGGTGGTCTTTATAGACAGGTTCCTTTAGTACATGATTCAATGAGAAACCATTTTCAAGGGAAACAACAAATGTGGCCTTTGTAGACAGGTGGTCACTAAAGCAGGTTTGACTGTACTACTACTACTACTACTACTAATAATAATAATCTTTTAAAGTCCACTCCAAATTTTATTAAACCGAAAATGGAAATTCGTTTTGCCCAATTGATCGTGAGCCCGGCAGCCACTGAGCAGCGCCAGATCGACGTTGCTCTATCCCCTTTTTGTTGAACGCCAAACAAGGTAGCAGCAACTCCCGTCTTTTAACGTCTTTTGGTATGACGCGGCCAGGGTTCGAACCCACGACCTCCTGGTTGTGAGGCGGACGCTCTACTGACTGAGCCAACACACCGGTAGATGAATCGATGCAGATTGCATTTGAAGTTTATGATGAAAAGTGTAAACACGCTCATAGAAAAACATACAATTGTATCAGGCATAATTCAAAACAAATATGGTCTCATCCTTAATTGCAATTAAGGTATCCAAAACAATGTTTAAGGAAACATACAACTATAATTAAAATATAATGGGATTCATCTACTTCAATTGTTTTCTCCCTCTTCTTCTTTTAATGTTTCAAGAATTGTTTATTATGTGAATAACAATTCTGCTTTAAAATGACTATAAGCAAGGATAATAAAAGAACAATTGTGTAAAACAAATGCTTGATATAAGTGTTACCAAACAAACATGATTACACAAAATTTTACCAACTAATGATGCATTTCTGCAATATTGATGAAATAATCGCATATCAAACATATATTTACATGTGTGATCTTTTCAAAAGCAATCACTACACCATCGTCTACAGTATATGTGAATATCCACCACTTGAAGTCAGAGGTCATGGGGTCAATGCACTTTTCATCCAGTTCAATGTGGGCCGAGATGGCGATTTCTGAGGCTCTGAGAAACACAGCGGGATGGGTGATGTTGCCATGCCCCTTCACAATCCCTAGGCTGCTGATGCACTCCTGGTCTACAGTCACATTTACCTGTATAAGTTTACACATGATATATAACAGTCCAGTGAATTTTTGCCTTTGTTGGGTCTGAAAGGGATTGTACAGCAAAAAACTGGTTCCTATTCATGCAAGTACAATAAAAATATTGTATTCTATATTTCATCTTTAATTGGTAAGGCACTAGAATTCCTCAAACATTTTGAAAGCATCCTTATTGAAAAATTATCTGAAGCACTAAAAGTTATGTTTGTTTAAACTGTTGATAATTGTTATTCAATGAGTTACCATTAATATATTTTTTGAAAATAAGAAACCCAGCTTTCTGGTCTAATATCCTGGTTAAAAATTCTAGATAAAGCCGATCAGAATTTTCATGGATGTGCAGTACTAATACTGATGTTGTACTTACTTCAACTGCTGTAGCCAAAGTCTGAAATATCTCGGCAGTCACCATGTAAGACCCAACTCCTGAATACGTGTGATTAAGAAAGCTGGCAAGAAACCCATCCATCACAGAAACCCTGTCCATCAAATCATCAGGGATGTCATCCAAAGACCATGATCTTGGATTGGCTATGGAGCAGGAGTCCTCAGAACTTTCAAAACAGAAGGTGTAATTTGAATGATTGACGACACTGTCTGTTAGGAGAGCACACCAAACCTCTCTGCTTGCATAGACATGAGTTGGGCAGAGTATCTGGATTGCGGGAAGTACTGCTGCAAATGCGGTAGCTGCAAGATCTTGAGAGTCAGCCCCGACAGCCGTCGCCTCGATGGTGAAAATTGAAGTCGTGGTGAACAGGACGAGCACTGCATCTTCAGAGTAGACCGAGTATTGAACCGAGTCACCTGATAGATGGTTTGTGATGGACCACAAGATTTCAGATGACAGCGGTTGAAAGGACCCCAAAACAGATGCCATCGCAAGGACGGTGTCATTAACCCTGAAGATGTTGCCAATACTGGACACTGTCGATATGAATAGATTAAGAGAGGGAAATATTGTTAAAACAGTAATAAGAGAAGGTATGGACATGCAAACACCCCTGCACTTTTAAGTTAAGAATATTTGGAATGTTTTTACATGATATGTAATACAATTACATATAATCGAATCGAGTTACCGGTGTTCATTATAAACTGAAAACACGTTGGTCAGTTTCTGGTAAGGTACTATTTAGCATAAAATTATCATCATCATTGTTATTATGATCATTAGTCATCTCAGAGCTAAAAAAAAATCTAAAGTTAAATCAATTATAGATATTACAGAGGTTCGTTGAATCTACTTATCTGATTAACGTTATTTGTAAGATGCTATTTGACATAACGCATACAAATTCCTTTAATATTCAATATTATATCCCTCTCTTTAGGAATCTAGCCATCTGATTGGTCAAAATTGCAGTCGTGATTTTGGATATTTCCTTAAAGAGACGAACAAATGATCAATAGTTAATGAGTGATATGCCGTTGCCCTGGGTATCAAGCCGCATAAATCAATTGTGCTCAGATCCCCATTGGTTTATGTGTTAAAATTTTCTTTGTGCGAGCGCGGACACCATACAGTGCTTTTTGCCTGCGATTCCCAAATGAATGAAACTTTCAATCATTTTTCCAGCAAAGATAAACAGACAGTTTCTCAGATTTTCTGTGATGTTTTAACCAATCTTTACTCAATAAAAGTATAAGGTAAGAATTCTTGGTAGATTTTTGTTTCAATTCGGCATATAAAAGACATATCAATGCTATTATAGAGATATTGACTGCTTTAATATTCGAGGCCTGGCCGCTTTATATGCTCTCGGGAACTTGAACATCTTGCCTTGACCCCTCGGCTTGCCGCCAACCTAGGCACGCCGATGGGTCATGGCAAGATGCGCGCACGCTCCCTTGAGCATATAAAGCATCCTGGCCTCTCAAAGCATTCGATATCTCTATAATAGCATCCATTCTTACCATAATCGGGAAGACGAAAAAGCTCTATGCGTAGATAACTAGATCCAATGGTGGTTGCACTTGTAGCAACACCAGATGGCACTTCATCATTATTAATTGTTGTAGAAGGTTGGGTCGTTGCCTGCAACTGTGTGCCATTAAATGGTGTAGGAACAATCTCTTGAATTGCTGGTGTTGTTGTCACTGATGGAGTTGTAGCCCTTATGGTATGTAGAGTTGTAATAGGGTGAATGGTGCTGGTAATGGCAGAGACATGTTTGCACACAGCACGGTATTGTCTCCCGCAGTCCCTCCAAGCCCATTGTCCATGTGTAAGATTTATAGAAGCACAATCATATGCTTCACCCTGATGACTGTAAGCTGTAATACAAAAGACGCAAATACAGAAATAATGGAAAAAAGGAGCTGAGGATTATTCATTATGAAGGATGTGATAAAGGGCAATCATTCTAATACCAGATTTTATCTCAATTCCTTAATTAAATTTCACGGATATGACAGGATCAGTAAAGAACTATAGCTTTCTTAAGACTATGAAGTCATAACAAAATGTCCTTCTGAAGCAATAAATACACCTATCCTGAATATGAAAACATATGAATACATTTGACATGCATATCAAAATTTAGTTCAGTACTTTGGGTAGTAAAAAAAATTAATATTTATATAAGGCTTCCAAGTGGTACAATAAGTGTATTTAATATCTTGAGCGCAGTATCCGGTTGACTGATCAATATTGTTATTGTATTGCTTAGTCATCCAGGAACTCCAACTATCGATATCGATATCACACGAAAACAAAGTCATATTTATGGAGGTAAGTCAAATTTTGTTATTACGATAGTCAGCCTGATATAGATGATAATAATATTGTATGGCTTTGTTTTTGTGCGCTACAAGAATATATTGCTCTTGCTATGACGGTATTTGGACTTGTCTTCGACTTGACCAATATTGCCATAGCTCGAGCGATATATTCTTGTATCACACTCAAAGCCATCCAATATTATAGAAAGATCATTGGAGTGCGTATACCGCCATAATAAATGCATGTAATTAGTTATTCCACTTTAATATGGGGATCCTCAAATCATAATACAGAAAAACACTTTTGATATAAAAAGTTTTATATCATTTTGTGCAAATTATTTGTGCTGACTTTCAATTAGATCATTGAGTTAGCATAGTTACCATGAAAATTTTGGAAGCCTATTGGAGTTCCATCTGTAAATGTGGAGAATACTCCTTCGCTTTCCTGATCAGTTATTCCTATCCATGCATTACCTGGAATTCCATCTGTAAATGGAACACAAACAATGTTATTATTTGCAGTTACAATCAATTTGAAAGCCTTCACTTTTCAGAGGGAAAATATATAACATTTTATGCCTTGAAAACCTTGGACCAATAAGTTTAAAAAGAAAGTTTAAAAGTATCAAGTTTTTTAAAACAAAAAACAAAAACATATTTGTTTGCACGCACATACACCTATAATCTCTTCATCTCCATGCTGTAGGTAACTTGAAAGTACAATGCAATGGCACTGCGTTGCAATAATTTTCTGAGAACAGGTAGAGCAGTATTCATATTGAAACAAAACACTGGCAGAAATAGAATTTTCACTGACAAGTTTTCTTCATATGAGAGAATATATTGGATGATGATACATTCTTAGTCGAAGTATAAACTTAGATATTGTATTATCATATTTCCGGAGTAATACCAATATTCACCAAGAAATCAACATGGTTTTCAGAATAACAGATTAAAAAATATAAAAAATCAAGGTGGGAATCATGACTGTTTGATTGGATCAATGTTGCAATATTTGTTTCCTTTTTTCTTTTTAAAATTACAACAAAAGGAGTTCAGCACAGTCTATGTTGAAGTTTGCCAAAGTTTGGTCAGGTCTTTTTTATAATTGTTTTTCTCAATCGTACCAGTCACCTAAAGAAAATCATTTGTTTACAGCTATAATGTGTAATTAAAACCTTAAAACAATAAATAATGAAAAGGAAAAAAACACATTTAAAATGGCATCTCATGGGTTAACAGTTATAGAAAGAGTATGAAGAAAATAATAGATAATATGAAAATGCACATATGGAACCCAACAAGGATTTGAGTTCTGTATGGGCTCTATTCTTTGTGAGCGTGTACGGAGGCACTATACTCACTAGTTGCTGTTACGGTCAATAAGAGTGTTTTTAAAATTGCGATATCTCTTCATGGAAGAAATATTTGAAGTCTACATTTTGACAATAGCACAGCAACATACATGTAAAACCTCTAACAAACAGAAATAGTGAGAGTTCATATTCTACACAACCAATTCTCCCCTCACTCTTTCTACTTTTCTTTTGCTCTCTCTCTCTCTCTCTTTTGCTCCCTCTCTTTCTTTCTCATTCTCTTTGTGTTTCTCTCTCTCTTTTCTCTGTCTTTCTCTCGTCTCATGATGGTCCAGGACCCTGTTTCATAAATCTTGTTATCAATTGCAAGTTACAATATATATGTTATTGAAATTTGATTGGCTAAGAGCAAATTTGTCATTGTATTTTTAATAGCATTTGTTATTCATAACAAGTTTTATGAAACAGGGTCCTGATCCTTACCATTTACAAATGCATTCTCCTCTGCACTGTGTATGCTGACCAAGTCAGCACCAAGTCCTAGACAAAATTCTCTGGCGCTTTCCCAAGTAGTCCGTTCTTCATTGAACAGGTAACAGCTTCCATTATTATGGACCCAATCAGCTTCACAGACAGAATCTGAGAATAAAAGAGAGAGAGAGAGGGAAAAAACAACTTGTTTCTATAGAGCTGTATAGACAACTACAAGTAAACCGAGTCTTCAGCTACTTAAAGAGCATATCAAAATCATAGTACAGGAGAAATATTTCTACCAAGAAGAAATCTGGGGAGAACTGCAACGATTTTGTATTTCGTCTCAGAGAATCAGAGAAGACACTTTTGAACAACTGAACTCCATGCAAAACCATACATCACCGACTAAAATCAGTGAAAGTAGTCAACAGCAACTAAGTCACATAAATGAAGAAATGTCAAAGGAGAAATACTGAGAGTACAAGTTTGGGTACAATTTGCTATACTATCTAAGTATATATTCATATCATTGGTGACAAACATAAATTGTATTCTGCAAGTATGTTGTTCAGAGAGGGATAGAGTCATGTTTGAAAACCGTGAAGGCCATGATTCTTATTATTATGCACTGCTACGGTAGAAATTGTTTAAAAAAGGGAGGCACTGCCAATCCATGATAACCATTACCTTCACAGGTGTATGTGACATTCATATACTTGTGGATTCCTTGACATGGATCCCCGAAAGGATAATTTAAGGCGTCAATCGAACACTGTGTTTGACCATTGCAGTAAGCCAATTCAGGGGTCACGTCCAAGACACAATCGGTGTAAGAATCCTCGACACACGTATTGGTGTCAGTCCGCCCATAGACAGAGGAAGAGATACTGATAAGATCCACACCACAGTCAATCACTCCATACTGCCCCTCACAAATAATCTCAGTCTCTGCATAAAAGGAGATTTGAACAAGCATTAAAAATGAGCACTATAACACTTTTAATGCCAAAGTCATTTTTAGCCCAAATCTAAATCTATATGCCAACTTTTTCCAGGCAGAATAGACATGTTTCCCCCCTGAAATTGAAGACAAGTTTATGAAACATGAAGTTACATGTAAGTTTGAAGAGCAAGTTTGGAGCAAGGTGAGCAAATATTCTCAGACCTAGTATTTGCCAACTTGTTTGTTTGGACTTAAAAGGCTTGTATTCTTTCTGAACTTCAAGACAAATTTATGAAACATGAAGTTACAAGTTTAAAGTTTCAAACAAAGTACTGTTTGGATCAAGGTAAACAAGAAAACAGTTCTGAAGTAAAATAAATAACTTGATCCACAAAATCATTCACAAATTCATATTTGTAAACTACAGTAAATTCTAGGTGGTAGATCTAGATTACAGTTTAAACTTGATAACCATTGGCTGAAACAAAACTTTCTTACCACAGTAGCACCCTCAATCTTTTTTCTTTCTTTTGCATTAAAATGGGTCATGAATTGCACCGATTTGAAACATAGATCTAGATCTAGACTATATTGATTTTTTATTGATCCAATTAGTGTTTTCAAAAGTGAGCAATTTTGTGCATCATATGACAGCCTTTTTTTTGTTTCCATATTTCAAAATAACCTGTACCGATCTTGATGATTTTCTACAACATTACTGTATAGGTCTACAGCTGTGTGGACATTCCACCACAATGTTCTGGCAGTGGCTCAATAAATTTAGTGACAAGGTGGGGCCCCTCTCAATAGTTAATTTTTATTTTGGTGCGGGAGATTTTCATTTTACACGGTTTGGCAGGCAGTTTTTTCATAAACCTGGCTGGAGGCTGGACTGGCTGGAGATTCGACATAGTTTTGTTTGTGGGAGAGCAGGAGGAAGGGCGTTGTGGCTAGATCTAAATTTACATCAATTTTCGTTTCCACGCCCTAGACTCAAAGCTAGCCTACAGTCGTGATTAGGCCTGAATAATAATTTATCTCGTTTAGCCGACCCATCGGACCCTAGACTAGAATCTAGACCGAATTTTCCGTCTCTTTCGTTCGTTAAGCCTCTTAAGTCTTATTTGGGTAGGGTCGGCTCTCTCTTTAGAGAACCGACCCTACCCAAATAAGAGGCTTAACGAACGAAAGAGACGGAAAATTCGGTCTAATCGGACCCCGCCCGGTGGTAGTGACAAGACGCAGCAAACCAAGGTTCTATCACCGGCCGGACTAACTCCAGGGAGCTCCGACGGCGAACCTCCCCAGAGTTACGGCCGGGTATGCATGCAGGGCCAGCTAGGGTCGCCCAAGACCAGACTCACCTGTACCCGCGATGACGGCTGCCTTGAAGACGGCGTTGAGTAGAAACGAGATGAAGACGACATTCCGCATAGCAGCAGCAAACTCCATACAGGATTCGGTCCAATGCTGCCAACTGTTTGATAGATCTGCAGATTCACGGTAGCAATGTTCCAAAATTGAATTAATTAGCCAGGTGATACAGCAGCACTCAGTATAAAGTTAGGTTAGATCAGAGCGCGCGATGCGCGCGGTGCATGCCCCGCAAATTCTGTTATCGCGCGCTCTAGCAGCAGCGCACGAGCGAGCATCTAGCGAGCCTTCGCCATGCATACCTGTACATTTTAACTTTGATATCGCGCATAATTATATCGATATCGCGGAGTACACCGTGATAAGTCTGCTGATTGGCGCAAAGTTTTTCAATTAAACTCGCAAATGGTCGGACTTACGAACCCGCCCCCCCCCCCCCCAACAAAAAAAAAGAGCAAACATAGAAACATAAATGAAATGCAAATATAGATTTTAAAAGTATAATGATGATGACGATGATGATGATGGTGACGATTGGTGATGATGATGGTGATGATGATGATGATGATAATAATAATAATAAAATAAGAACAATTAGAAGAAGAAGAAGAATGTCAATTAGTTATTTGTTGTTGCCAAGTAAAAACAAATAAAGATTTCGGGATGTATTTGTCCCCATTGCATTGATAACAGGATTTTTTCTCAATTTCTTTTGTGAAATATTATTTTTTCATGCGTTTGTTGGAAAATAACAAATTCCGAAATTTAAAGTGAGGCAAAAAATAAGTTTTTTTAGAAGCCTTCAGGTCAGGGCCTGCAAAACGGCTCGGCTCGGGGGCTCACTCACTTTTTTGAAATAGTATGTTAAGGAGAAGAAAAAAGAAAGAGAGAAAGAAATGCTCACCTGACCGTAATTAAATGCCTAAAATTTCTGAGCTTACGGGGACTCCGCCCCCTGGACCCAATCAAGGGCCCTAAGGCGGGCCCCTGGAAGCTCATCCAACTGTAACTAAATACCTAAAACCCTGTTCCGGGGGCTCTACCTCTACCCCCTGGACCCAACCAAGGGCCCTAATAAGGAGGGGGCGTCTGGATATTCATCTATCCTTAATTAAATACCTAAACCCCCTGAGCTTCATGGGGCTCATCCCCTGGACCCCACGCCAATCAGTGACCTGCCAGTGTCACAAATAAGGTACATCTAAATATGTTTATCTGACGGTTATCTAATGCCTATAACTCGCTTCGATCGCTACACACTTCCTGATCGTTAATACTCCAATTTGAAGAACGTTCCACGGGGCCTGCATGTAACATGTAAGAGTGGTGGGGATGCAGATTTTTCTTCTGCCCCCCCCCCCAAAAAAAAGCCCGCTTCTGCTCATTACGCCACTGCCCCTGAAAGGTGAGCCCCTGGAATTGTTGCCCCCCATCCCAAACTGCTTCCAGCGCGCCTCGTCCCCGCCCCCCTCCTCAGTTTTGGCCGCCGCTCCCTTTTGTTTACTAATTACTATTCAGGAAAAAAGAAGGAAATATATGGAATATATTTTGGAACACATGTACATTTTTCACTGCTTTTGAATTATGAAACTTACTAAGCAAGTGGACAAAAATGATACAATCAGTATTATATACTCAAAAAGTACAATATCTGTGAATAAATATACCTTGGCCAGCCATATTTAGCCTGGTGGCCATCTTCAATTTAGAAAAAAGAGCAAAAAAAAAAAAGAAAAACAATAAATAGTAAAGCGCTGCCTCCTCCTTTCTGGAAAAAGTCTTGACGAGATACTCGTTTATGTTTTCACTTGACCTCAGGCGCGTACGCAGGGGGTGGGGGGGGGGGAGGGGGGGGGGGGGTACCCCCTCCCTCAATATTTTTGTCAGTGGAGCATCTAGAGCCCCTTGCCCCCCCCAAAAAAGGTATAAAAGCTTCTTCTTTTTTCTTTCTGGGTGTCGAGTACAAAAAAAGTACACACTATCTCCCCCCCCCCCCCCCCTTATTCACCGGCTGGCTGATTCGAAGCCAAATATATTTCGCGAGGTCACATTAATGATGCAATCTAATTTTAAAACACTCCTCTTGAAAAAATCCTGCGTACGCCCCTGCTTGGCCTATAATACAATGGGGAAAATGCATCCCAAAATCATTATATTAGGTTTTGTTTTCCCTATACCGTGTGAGTCAAAAAAAAGTTTACACCTATAAAATTGCTAATTATTTTAAAAATCATCTATGAACAGTAAATTATTATACATCTTATGAAAGAGTGTTTTATGCTTTTATCCATCCCAAATCATTTGGTATTTATTTTTTCTTTCAAATTTGGTAATTATAAAAAGGGGGGGGGGGGGAGGTAAGGAGCACTATTTTTTTTCCTTCCAATATTGAACATAATTTATGCACCCACCCACCCCCCACCCCCCCCCCCCCCCTCCCTTGAGCCAGGGGGAGGGGGCCCGACCGTCTTCTTTTTTTTAATTGAAATTAAGTTCACCTGTTTTTTGGGGCCACGGGAGGCCCCCCCCCCCCCCCCCCCCCCCCCCCCCCCCCCCCCCCCTAGATCCGCCACTGCGATATACACTTTGCCTCAAAGAGCACTGAGATGATCTTGCGAGGTCCGGCGACTCCGATTCCAGCTAAGCTCTCAACGCAACATATACAACTCTATTATGCTGCCCTCTACGTTTATCGTTTGCGTACAAATTTCGAATGGTGTCTTTTCCGTGAAAACCGTAAGTATTTTGTTCCTTGTATTATATCATCTACATTTTCAGCTATGTATTGAATCAAAATGTATACATGAACACGAATGAGTTTGATAGGTGTGAGAAAAGATCATGGATACATAAATAACCAGACTCCAGAGCTCGAAATCACTAGCGCAGGGGCCCGTCGATATATCGCCGGATGCTAAAGCTCAACGACGCCTGGTCCGCCCGCTTACAAAACCTAATGGAAGTGTCCAACTACAGTGCGCAATAAAACTAGCGGTTAAACTAAGCGTTCGCGGACGTTCAGTATCTCGACACTTGAAAAGAGGAAAGAAAAAAGAAGAAGGGAAGAAGAAGAACCCAATATCAATATTACTGGGACATAAACAGAGTTAAACCTGTCACATTTGCTGTTGGATTTTATAGCAAATAAATAAGCATCAAATGAATAACGCTGAAGTGAAGACTGAGTGAACACTGTCACTGGTACGGCATATTATTCCTGCCGCCTAGGTCTATGTTACAATCTTGTTTAATAGGCAGTTTCATGAAATTGTGGTCTTATGTGTTGTTAATGATATCAATTTTTGTTTAGTCTGGAAGTGCTTTTAAAATAGTTTACATGAGGGGTCAACCACTGTCATAATATAACCCAAGGTAAAGTTATGCAACAAACAATGAACACAAACATGAGCAAAATGAGGAAAAAATAGGGTGACCATTCAAATGAATTGGCTTTAGCTGCTATTTAGTACAATTTCAATTTCAATTGTTTGATTTTGTCCCCAAAATGACCTTATTCATTATTGTAAGCTGTGAAACTGTCTAATCTTGTCCAACATAATTAAAAACTAGTCTTTATTTAAAGATGCAACAATATTGCTTTGTATTTTGAAAACTACTTCAAATTTAGTTCTATTAAATCAACTGTCCAGACACACAATGGCCATGAAGGCTGGGTGATATCATCTGAGCCCTTTTTTTTTGTTACTAGGCTAGAGCTATCATCAAGCAGTGCCAGTGGGATGTTTTATTTTTTTGTTTTGTTGTTTAAATTTATAGTGGTATAACTTAACAAGTCTCAAGGGCTTGTAGAGTGCAATTATTTTGCCTTTGTTTCGTACAAAGGGACATTTTCACTCTTAAATAACTTTGATAACCTTTTGTAACACCTGTAGAGCCCTTCAAGAATCTACAACAATGGCGCATACGCCACATTCGACGTATCGATCCTCTTCGCGACGCTCATCGACTAAAAAGGCGAGGCAGGATCGTACTGGCTTTCATTTTGGAACTCCTGCCATTCCAAGTTTATTTGTAGATGATGATGTGGATGAAGGGTCTCCGATCCCGACGGTGAATCAGAGACTTGGTCACCTAAGACCATCCAGGGAACTACTAGAGTATTACAGGAGAAAGATAGCCGAGTTTGATGGAGAGCATCAAGATATGATGAATAAACTGGATAAATACAAGACAACATATGAACAACAGGTTGGTTGCCATTGCTTATTTATAAATGAGATTTGCAAATAAATGGAAAAATTGACTTGGAAGAACAATGATTGCAAGAGAGATTCTCGTAGATACATTTTTAATTAATCCAAAAGCGGTGAGACATTTGATGTGTAATTTTGATTTTGATTGAGATATACACTTTTATCGCAATCAAATTTGTTTTTTATTTTTACATGATGTTATATGGTAAGGTCTTTATAGTCTTTATAGTCAGATAAAATCTTTAAAAAAAGTAAGGAAAAAAAGTGAATCACAAGTACCTCATTGCTTAGTGATGCAACCATTTTCTTTTCAATGACACGACAGCACAAAATGCAGTGGGAGTTACGTCAGCGTGAAGAAGAGATTGCTGAGCTGCAGAAGGCTCTTAGTGACATGCAGGTGTATCTCTTCCAGGAAAGAGAGCAGGTTCTCAGATTGTATGCAGAGAACGACAGATTGAAAATCAGAGAGCTAGAAGACAGAAAGAGGTAAGAGGCAAAATTCTTTGTTATTGTAAGAAGCATCTGTCAAAAGAATTCTTTGTTAGTGTTAATGCACTCTAATACTTGTACTGTTAATAATCATACAAGCACAATTCGATGAGCATATTACTCCCCAGGTCTATTGCTTTAGAGCTCCACAATAACTTTGCAGGATAAAATGAATTGAGATAGATTTATTTCTATATCTATAGGTAGAAACAGTGGTACTAGATTAGTAGATTGATGTGTACTTTGAAGGTGACATTGATTGATTTTGTCTTGACAAGCAGTAATCAATGTGTACAGCAGATACAAATAATATACCAGTGATATGGCAAACATAAACCCGAATCACAGTTATGACATATATCATTAAATCATATGTCTCATAAAATATGAAATTCATGAGCTTTCCTTTTCCATCCCAAGAAAGTGTATGCAGAAACTTGAATAGATTTACCTTTGGTGTTTTATGCTGCTCGATGTATTTTTTCTAGTATCATATATGCATATTCATAACTCAAACTTCCTATTATTCTATTCATGTCAGGATCCAACACCTGCTTGCACTGAATGGCCCAGGTGAACCGGAAGTGACCTATTTTCACAAGGAGCCACCTGCTAGGGCGGTTGTTAAACAACGCCATCCAGCCAAGAGGTACCCGCATTCCGAAGGTAAAGTTTGTTGGTCAGTTCGGTAAAAGACACAGATGTCGAGACGGTCATCACTCTTTGATTCAGTTCGTTTTGTGACACAATTGTTTCAACTATGCATTATTGGATATACTGATTCCAACAGTTTGATCAATCATTGGTTATTAAGTAGTATAATGGTTATAGATTTAGGTAATTTTATTTAGCATTGATAGAATTGATTCCTTGTATAATTAGTTGCATCTGCTCTGTGTTTCTGAATTGTATGTGTATATGCTTGTATTGGGATTAAATAAACTTAAACTTGAACATGATAGCGAGGGAAGACATAAAGGCACACTTCATCATTTAAAGGGATTGGGTAACATTGCCTCAGATTCTGAAACAAAATCCTGGATTTAGCTCATGCTGCAATTATAAATATAAACCTTTAGGTCAGTCAGTCAGTTATTACAACTTCAAAACAAATTCATATACTTTTACTATTGATTTGATATATTTAAAGCCCCACTGTACTACTTGTAGCTACTGGTGCCCTCTATATAGCAAACAATGCCTTAGCGGTGACCGTTGGTCCCCCATGATCCCCCATGATCCCCTTTTTCTTATGTTATTTGAGAGCTGATTTGATGAGATAACCACCTGTCAGTGACCATGCAGGGAGGCCTACTTCCTCCTGGCCAAACTAGTGCAGATGGATTTAAAGGATTATCTTTTCTCTTTTGACTAGATGAGAAGGTTGGTCTACGATCTGCCATGCCCCTTCAGAGCAGTTCAGCGGCTAATGTGAGAGCAGCAGTGTCCAGACCAGCCTCTGCTAGACTTGCAAAGAAAAGCCTTGCCAGTAAGAATTATTTTTCGTGTTAAATGTTCTCAAAACATAAGTGGAATTACACAATTGTCTGGTTTTATGGAAAAAAATAACATGGTATAGTAAATGTGTACTGTGACTTTTGAAAGAGAGCTTCTCTTGGTAGAATTAAATATTTCAGAATCAAAATCATTTATCATGGTGTCTTTCCTTATTCCAGAGGTATAGTTGCTAATTTTTGTTCTCCCATTTTTGGTCTTCTACTATTGTGCACTCTTGCAGTTCATTTCCACACCAGGGGCTGTCTTAAAGAGGTGCAGTCCCTCTGAATCAGGTGCAATCAATATTAATCCCTTCTCTGTGTACAAGAGGTATGGGAGTGTAATTTTGTGATAGATTGGATGAATCAAGTTGAAGTAGCGACATCACATTGATCTAAACATTTCCTTTTGATTTGAGTCTTATCTTTCCTCTTTTTGTGCTTCAATTATTCTTCAATAAGCCAAGACATCTCTTTGTGTGACTCAAGTATTGTATTTTTTGTTCTCTCTAAACAGTCACATCACAACGTTTTGTTGCATGACTAAGTGTTATAATGTCCTTTGGCAAGGTACTAATCTGCATTTGCCACTCAATACCCAAGAGAGAAATGTGGACCCGGTAGGATGACGAAACCCTTAGTGTTAATAAGGGCCTATGCCCTCACGGTCACCATATGGTAGGAATACTCCCCAGGGAGTGGAGATGGTGCACATTGTGCGTGAATGAATCCGATGACCGGGGTAATAATATCTGTAAAGCGCTTAGAGACGGTATTAAGCGCTATATAAATCCAGATTAGTATTATTATTACTTCATTGTATTCATGGTGTTCTCTCTATTCCCCCTGTGTAATGTGTGTCCTTGCATAGGTAAGAAGCAGTCTGATGAGAATGCAGACATGAAGGGAAAGCAAGATGTTGAGGTACTACTGCTTCAAATTGAAGCTTTACAGAGTCAGATGGCGGATCAAGCTAGAGTATCCAAAGACCAGGTGAGTTAGAAGGTTATATTGGGGGAATCCCCTTGTAGTTCCTTCATCATCATCATCATCATGATACGAGGAGAGGTAGATCCTGTAATCCTCGGTCACTTCTGCAGGGTTGGTTATGTTCTAGAGGTTAACTTATTGCACATGCGCAGATTTGGGACGGTTTTGATCATATCAATTTAACTTAATTTGAATCGTTCAGACCACCAGTGCTTATCCAGTCTCATCTTGAAGATATCGATGGAGTTCGAGTCAATTATTTCTTGAGGGAGACTATTCCAGTCGGACACCACTCTGTTGCTGAAAAAGCATTTCCTTATGTTTAGACGAGACCTTTCGTTGAAAATCTTTAGAGAGTGTCCTCGGGTTCGAGTATTGAGTAATAAGGTGAAGAAGTGACTTGGGTCCAGCCTTACTAAGCCCTTTAGTAATTTGAAGACTAATGGCATCGCCTCTCTGTCTCCTATAGTTCAAGGAGTGTAGGTTGAAAATCTTTAGCCTGTCTCTGTAGGGAAGTTCTCTTGTCTCTGGCATCATCTTTGTCGCTCTCCTCTGGACCCTTTCAACTTTGTTGCCATCTTCCTTCCAGCGTGAGTGCACTAGGATGTTACCATATTCCAAGTGTGGTCTTACTAATGTCTTGAATAGGAGGGGTAGAGTCTTGATGCCCAGCCTGGTGAAGGTACGTCTTATTATTCCAAGGAGTTGGTATGCTTTGTTTACTGCCATAGATACATGTTCATGGAACTTAAGTTCGACATCTACTTGTACACCCAGGTCTTTTTCAAGAGTGGATATCTTGACTTCTTCTCCTTTCATGTGGTAATTGTCCTTTCTGTTGTTTCTACCCAGGTGAATAACTGCACACTTGCTTTGGTTGAAGGGTAGTTGCCACTTCTCAGCCCACAAGGTGAGATTTGTCAGGTCCGTCTGTAGTGATGAGGAGTCTACCTGATTTCCTACTTCTCTGTATAATTTGGTGTCATCAGCAAAGAGTAGAATCTTGGAGGTTACTTCCTTAGGCAAGTCATTTATGAAGACGACAAACAGAATAGGCCCAAGGATGCTCCCCTGTGGTATTCCGCTCTTCACCGCAGTCCATGTTGATGTCACTACATTCATAGCTACTCTCTGCTTTCTACCTTTGAGGAAGGCTCCAATCCAAGAAAGTAGTGGATTCACAATTCCATGGGCTCCCAGCTTAAGTAGTAGTCTTTCATGCGGAACTGCATCAAACGCCTTTCTGAAGTCAAGATATAAAACGTCAATAGGCTGATTGTCGTCCTTGTAGTGGGGTTGAGCTTATTTGAGCGAAATTCCTTTCAAGTGTCTTCAAATAGCTGACACCATCTGAGTGTGGGGATTTAGGTTGCACATCGATAGGGATTTTCATTATAGTAGCACCTTGTAAAGTGAGAATTAATCTCAATGCATGCTTTAACGATCCCTGATAAGACACATATTATTCTCTAGGTATCGAGAAACCAATGGGTAATCAATCCAAAACTCCAACGATTTCAACACTAGCCTGTGTACTTATGTCGCACTAAAAGCACATTTGTACTGGGGCTTTAGAGGGTATTTAAATACATTGCCATCACAGATGTCTGCACATTATTCCCCTCATTTATTAACTTTATAACTGGCTGCTTTATGTTTAGTGATATACATGTAATTATTTTTAACAATATTTGATTCATAATTAAAAATGAGCATCTTCCGATTAATGTAGCAAATGGGCGAAAAGTAGTTTTAGTGTCTGTGTATATTTTGTACTTTAATGTTATATGGTTTCCATTTATGTTTATGTACAGAACTTATGAAATATTTTCTGAACTGTAAGTAACTGCTTTGGTCAGTGACAAGTAATTTGATAATTTATATATAGTGATATTCAGCATTGTTTTTCCAAGAAACAATATCTGACTTTCACTGTATCATGTGTTCCACAAAGGTGCACTTTAATACCAGCCATATCATTGTAAAGACTTGTAAACAGAAGATATTATTTTGTATGTATGCATTAATGTACATAACATTTGATGAATATACATATGTACATGTAGGTAGGTGCACTGATAGAAGACAGAAGAGTGCGGATGGAAGAGATGCAGACAGTGATAGAAAGAGATCAAAGTAAAGTCCAGTCTCTTGAAGACAGGTTAGTTTATCAACGAGTATGTCCAGTCTTTATTCATATTATCAGGTGAATAATTAAACAAAAATGACCTAATTGTTGTCAATGTCTATTATTAATACACTTGTGTACATCGGTCCTGAATGCGTCTTTGTTTTCTCATAGCATTCTGCATACTGTCAAGATATATATTTTTTTTAAAGCATGTGTACTGCCTGGAAATTGAAAGCAATTCCTGCGTATTAATCACAACCGTTAATGTGTCAGTAAAATATTAATGAAGAAGCTGTACCCCCCCCCCCACACTTTCCATCCCTCCCCTCAGAGTTTGAAGAGGACCAAATTTGTATTTATTACTGTGTATATGTATCTTGAATAGGTAGTAATCATATCATTTTGCTTTGAATGAATCTCAGAATAGATTTTCTAGCAAATCACCCCTGTACAAGTACTTTGATGCTACATGTACACATGTTTATTTCTCCACATGTTGTATACCCATACAAACACAGACTCCATCAGACTCAGAATCTCCTGTACGACAGCACGCGGGACTACCTGCAGCTGAAGTACGAGAGCAGAGCGGAGGAGAAGGGATGGATGGGAGAGAAGGATAAGTTCCTCCAGGAGCTCGACCGATGCAAGGAGCAGCTCAATGTATCCAAGGATGATGTGCTGCATGTCTCTGATCATGCACTGGAGCAGAGACATGCTCAGACGATAGAGATGGAGGTGAGAGGGACATGAAGCACTTGTTTCGCCCTGCAGGGGCAGGGAAGACTAAGATCGACTTTAAGTTGGACTTAACTTTGGGAGGCCGTTCATGCCATTGTTTCCTCTCACCATTTACTGGCATTTGTTTCTCAAGGGATGTACAAATCATGGTCACAAATCTACAGAATTTACATTTGTTGATAGTTCATCATTGAAGGAAAAAATATTATCTAAAGATCATAATTGAGAGTAACCAGTGGCATGATGAATGGCTTGCCATAGTTAAGTCCAACTTAAAGTCGATCTTAGTCCTTGTGAAACATTCCCCAGGACAGTATTCCACATGTCCTTTTAGCTACTAAATTCATGGAATTCCAATTAAACTTCATCTTTTTATTTGATTTATTTACCAACAGCAATACATTTCAAACAATGATATTTACATATTCCAGAAGGGAAACTATTGGTAGGGGGAAGGGGCCAGATAATAAGACATGTGCTAGTACAGCCTAACCCCTCGTCAAGCCTGATAACAAAATATTGATGTACGTATAAAAACTCTCATGAAATATGCAAAACAAGTGGTACTTCCAGTT
This sequence comes from Strongylocentrotus droebachiensis, assembly GCA_035222895.1. Lineage (NCBI taxonomy): Eukaryota > Metazoa > Echinodermata > Echinoidea > Camarodonta > Strongylocentrotidae > Strongylocentrotus > Strongylocentrotus droebachiensis. The sequence goes on from JAVYIG010005784.1 coordinate 113,794, forward strand.
CATCAAAAGACACCAGAATGCAAATGAATGTTTTAAAATCCATCACTCACTTTTCTAGGCTGTAAACCAAAAATGTAGGTATATTTCGTTAGAAGCACATCAAAATGCAAAGAAAGAAACATTGTACATTCTCAATAAAGGAAGGAAATCATATCATTGCTGTTATATAGTTGCATTTCTATTTGAAATGCTGTGATTATCTGTTTGCTAGTGATCACTACTTGTGTATATGTATACATGCACATGTCTATGAACTTACTGTTAGGTATACCACTGTGTGTTGGCAGATTTCTTCAACAGCTAATTTCATTATCCCTGGATCTGTCTTTGTCCATCTTTCTCCCTTCTCCCTTCTCCCCCTCTTTCTCCCTTCTCCCCCTCTTTCTCACCCATCTCTCTCTCTCTCTCGTCACCCCTCCCTTTTTCTCTTCACCTCTCTCTTTTTCTCTTCACCTCTCTCTCTCTCTCTCTCTCTCTCGTCACCTCTCCCTTTTTCTCTTCACTTCTCCATTTTCTCTTCACCTCTCCCTTTTTATCTTCCTGTCTTTTAATCCTTCTCCCTTCCTCTTAAATCAACCTTCTTGACTTTAGGCTGTAGAGAATCAGCTCCAACAAGCCCAGAAGCTGAGTGATATGTATAGAGAACAAGTCATCACGTTAGAATCAGAGTTAGCGGCTATCAGGGAGAAAGAAGATGTTAGTAAAGTAGCTTTCAAGGTAAGCAATTTGTCTTGGATCACAATGATTTACTACTGTTGTAACAATTGTTTTATAGTTGTTACAATATGCAGGTTTGTAACATGAGAATGCATTACAGGTAATAGGAATTGTATAATGAGGCACTTTCTTTATGTTTCCCCTATTTTATTATATCAGTTTGTTGATTGTTTATATATATATTATATTGTAGTCAAATTTTATATGCAATGTTGTTAAAATGATATAAAGTAATAAAGTGCCTCGTATGAGGAAAAGAGAAGAAAAAAAATAAAAAAAATAATGAGGCACTTGATGGATAAAAAGATCTTGGAAAAATCAAAGGATTTATATATCAGAGGCCCAGTTTAACCAAAAAAGTATCCAATCGATAACAATATCAAATGAATACTCTTTTGGGTTACGTTAATTTGTGAGAAATATGCCAAGATTAGTATCCCAAACACATGCTTTTCAAACATGTACTCTAACTTTAAGGAATCATCAGAATTTTAGTTTTGCTTGTTTGTTTAGACTCTCGGAGTGAAAGAAATCTTTGCTAAATCAAGATTCATTCCTGACATTCCGAACTTCTTGATTCATATATCCTTTGCCACATGTCCTACTTGTCCATCAAATTTACACGTGCAAATAAGATTTGCAAGTTCTTTTTTATCCCAGGATAAAAATTGAAATTCAACTTGAAATAAACATTTTTTGTGACTACAATTTGTGGAGCATGAAAGGTGTTGTAGTGTTGATAAGAGTAAAAAGAATAAATAGATTGACAAATTATTGTGATTACACTTGTTTATGGTGACATTTTTCCTTCTCTATCCGTAGGGACGAACGGAGAAGCTTAGCAGACGGCTACAGCTGATGAATCAGAGATATGAAGCTCTTGAGAAGAGACGTAACCTAGAGGTGGAAGGCTTCAAGAATGATATCAAGATTCTCAGGAGTAGACTCAAAGATGTTGAAAAACAGCTGTTCAAGGTAAGGAACCAGGGTTTAGAAAAGAAACACTGTATTTCAAGTTAATATGATATTATTTGTTGCTCGCTAACAGAGCCAGACAAAGTTAGTGTGATTGACAGTGATGGATCTCAAAAATAAACTGCACTAATATATTGATGTTGTGAGGCATGAATCTTTATTGGTGACTATTGAAAACCTTGATGATTCTAATTCGAATTTTGAAGTACTTTTTAGTTACATTGAATGGTATCTTCTTTTGTTAATTAAACTGCATACAAGATTTCATTTTACATCTTATTATGAACAATTGTTTATGTTTTCTTAATTTAATTTTTTTTTTTTTTTTTTTTTTACTGTAAACTGCAATATATAAATCATTCATGGTTTGGGAAATGAATTATTTTTGTCTTCAATATTATGAAGACGAGATATATTCATTCTATATCTGGTATGTACAACAATTTTTTTTTACTAAATGGCAGTCGCTTCAACATTTGTTTGTATGAACAACGTGGAGAGAAAATGTGAAAGTATTGTATTTTAGTTGAGTTAAAGAAAGATTTCATTTGATTGAATTGTAAAATGTTTTGTTTGACTAATAAGATAACGTTTTATAAAAAAATTGTCACTCTAATTTAATTTTATCAGGTGACCCTTGGGTTCGGTGAGGATGGTGACATGAGGATGCTCCGTGATGTCCATACCACAGCCAAGAAATCAAAACAGATGCAAGGAGAACTACACAGACTCAAAGCTGCAATCTATGGCATGGAGAATGATATCAGAAGACTGTGATATTAAACAATACAGAGCCAAATGAATGGAAGCATTTTCTTACAAAATCCTTGATATTGGAAGTTATGAAAAGCTAGTGCCTAGACTGCTATAAGAGATATGAAAACATGGCATGGAGAATAATATCAGAAGACTGTGATAACAATACAGAGCTGAATGAATGGGAGCATTTTCTTTAAAAATCTGTGATATTGGAAGTGATGAAAAGCTTGTGCCTCGACTGCTATGAGAGATATGAAAACAGAGCTGCCCGTGGACTCCAAGCCAAAATAGTATGCCTTGATGAGAATTCCCTGCTTTACCTAATCAGGAGATTAGTGACAATCTCTGGTGTTCATATACCCTTTTTTGTAAAGCCCATCTGCACTAGTTTGGCCTGCAAGGTCACTGACAGGTGGTTATCTCATCAAATCAGCTCTCAATTAACATAAGAAAAAGGGGATCATGGGGGATCAACAGGCAACGATTAGGCATTTTTTGCTATAGAGGGCGCAAGTAGCTATAAGTAGTGCAGTGGGGCTTTAAAACATTATTATAAAATGGGCTCTATGTGAGGTAAATGGTAATGTGCATTACAGAAGATTGCATGGTGATTTCAAGACATCACAATGAGAACTACTGTGTCAATGTCTGATGACACGATTTATCTTTTGTAGAACGCCTTGGAAAGACTTCCTGTTTCCATCGTCAATTTGGTTACGATGCGGTAGAAATAAAGTTCACTGGGTACAGTCAAACTAATCAAGATTATCTAAAGCATTAAATTTATTCACAATTTTCTCCTACAATTTCGTAATATTAAGCTTTGGGCCAACATTGTTTCAACATGAAATTGTGTATAAAAAAATAATGGTATGCAACTATGCATTGTTAGTATGTGCTGCAAAAAAAAATCAATTCTTAAGGAAAATTGCCTGAATTTAACTCTTGAAGTTTTAGTGCTTATTTTGCTAAAAGTTTGTTCAATACCTCATAATCAGAACTACAAGAAAATATTCACATATTATGGAACATTTCTCAACTCTTATGTGCTCATGAATACTGGTTGTATTTTTCGGAACACTGAATTAGACGGTATGAACTATGAATAAGGCTGCAAAATAATGTAGCCCTCCACCTTTTGAAGATTAGTATCAGAGCCTTGAGCCCAGAGCATTGCAAGTTGCAAAATTTGCAACTGATATTTGCAATCGATTGGAACTCAACTTTTTTGCAACGCCCTGCTAGTCTCCTAAATTTCCTAGGATTTTGTTAGGATTAAATATAAGTTAACTAGATCTAGCTTTTATTCTCCCCCTCTCTCTCTTTCTTACTAAAGGGGCATTGCAAGAAAGTTGAGATGCGATCAATTGCAAATTTGCGATAAATCGCAAGACTTGCGCTTGATTTTGGGGATTTGCAATTGATTGCAACTTTCTTGCAACGCCCCATTAGAATATGTAAGATAATGAGAAGGTCAAGAATGAAACGTCTTTATCAGATGGATTTCAAAGTAGCAGGATTAGCCTGAAGAATGTGGAGAATTGTTTTCACTGCTAAATTGTACAGATACATGAATTGTACATAACTGTATTCTTTAATTTTAAGTTGTAGATATTGATTAAAAATAGTACAAATGTAGAAATGAATATATTGTGAATGAATATTTGACCATACTTTTATTTATAAACAGCGGTTAAAAAATAAATAACTGGTTTCATTTGTATCCTTTACTTCTTCAGTGTGTTAATGTTTTACTTTGCAGAACGAGATTCAAGGCCCATGTACAGCATTAGTATTCATCTTAAAGCAGATAATCAGATTTTTTTTTAATGTAGTTGATAAATCTCCCCTCTCAAACTTTTTTCTTCTTCTTCTGTTGTGGAGTATAAAATAATGAGCAAGTGAATCTAGAGTATCCACAGATCAGTCTCCTGAATAAAAATTCCAGGATACAAGTTCATGTATATCAAGCAATCTTCTTCAAATATCTAATGTATAATTCTATCAGGCCAACAAATTTAATATTTACACAAACTGATGATTGTGAATCAAAGTACAAATTAGAACTCGATAGGAACTATCAGTCTATTCCTTGTATTAGAAGCAAGTGAATAAAGAATCTAAAATTGTTTGGCATTTCCTGTCAAATTTTCATACAGCTTTAATATTTCAAGGAACAGCCTATCCCTGTTAAGCCAAGAGATGAACATGATTATGCTTTTTGGTGTTTCTCTTGATAGTGCTGTTTGGTCTACTAATATTTTTTTATGGTGATTGTTATATCATTTTTTTTTTGCTATTTGATGGCTGTAGAACTACTAACATTTGCTTGCATGAATTGTTCATAAATTTCTTAAATAGTTTGGATTTGCAGAAGTTTTGTTTTCCAAGCTGGGAAATAATTGATATATCAAATTCTTGCAATTTATGAAAATCTATTGCAGTGAAAAATAACATCCTCTACAATTTGCAAAAAATTCAGGGTTTACAGCATGTTTATTTAGTTGGTTGACAAAATTATTCATCTATTATATCCCGTTGTGGACAAGACTCAAGTATCTAATTCTGTCCCCTTCACCAATTTCTTTAAGTTACCAAGGACTTATTTTATCTGTTCTATTTCACTGCTACATATTTATTTATTAATATTATAATTTTGTATATACCTTTATTCTCTCTCTCTGTCCCTCTCTGTCTCTCTCTCTCTGTCTCTCTCTCCCTTCCCTTTATTTACTATTTTTATCTTTTATATCAACAAAGAGAGGTATGGGATGATATATATAATATGCACTCTTGATTCCTTTTCTCTTTTATCCCCCTCTAACCTATCTCATTCAAATATCTGCTATTCTTATGTCTTTTTGATGCCATGTTTCCCATCTCTCTCTCTCTCTCTTTCTATCTGAAAGGTATTTTCCCTTTATTTTTGAAATATAAGTTATCTACAGTATTTTAACATAATGAAAAACTAACAGAACCAATCACTTTTCATTTCCATAATTTATTGAAATAATAGACAATTCTTTTAATTTCCTTTTAAAAAGAAATTTTGAAGCTCTCTTTACAGTACACTTACATGCAAGTGTTACAATTTACAAACATTTCACATAATATCTAAGATAAATTACAAACAATATGACTTTAATATATAATATTTTTGCTAATAATTTTTTGAATGCAACTTATATGCACGAGCTGTGACAATTCAAAATAATGTATAAAAATGAAAATATGTTTGACAAAATCATAAATATCTATTCAACACGTAACAAAACAACATCATTGCTACAATCTTTGTCAAGCGACAATAAATTAGAATAATTGCTGAAGCGATGGATGAATAATGGTTGACATTTTTTATAACACAAAGTCATTTTTTTCATAGGTTGGGTATACATGCATAACGTAAATATTTAATGTTTTTATTCATCATTTTAGTTACTATGATAATCATTGCACATTTAAAATAAATTGATTTTCATAGAAAAATCTGGGCAAGGTACATTTTTATGGTTATTAATCTTTTTGTTGTTTTCTTCTTCTATTCTAAGTGCAGCTTTACATGAAAGATTGATGCCATAATTGCAACACTCAATGGGCATGGTGCTTCAGTCAAAATATTCAACATTAGTTTCAGTCAAAAGAATAGGTCCTTTGTATAAACAAAGATACCTGGGAAACATAACAGCGCAAAACTGATTTCTCCCCTTTTTTCTTAAAAATATGAATTTTGATGAATTTATTTGTTTGACCCCCCCTCCCCCCTTATTACCTACCAGGTTTTTTACCTCTCTCAAACTTATGTTTGAAAACGTTAAGGAACTAATAGCCATTGGGTTAGATATAATATGCACATAATATGGTTCTAAAGACAATGCAAATTTATATAAAAAAAGGATAACATAACATATATTATCTTAACAGAATACACAAACTACCAGTATTTTGGGCCTTTATAATCTAAAATTATAAATGTGTCAAAGTTAGTTTCCCTTGCTTCATGTAAGGACAATTTAATTTTTCAATTTTCAGAGAAATTTTATAAATTTCTGTATAAATGATATATCATCTGCCTTTAATTTGTATTTACACTATATTTAGATAGCATACCTAGCATTCCAATAAATTTCTTTCATTTCCACTTTTATTTGCACAATTTTTTTTCTTTACGGGATTGCTTTCACTTCCCCTTTAGAAAGAGGAGAGTCAAAGTGATACTAATAGTAATAATATTATTGATAGTAGAGTCTTATATGGCGCTCCATTGTTATTACCCTGGCGTTAGCACTGTGGTCATTACAGAGTTCAAACATTTGAAGGAGTTAATTCCTGCCAGGTACCCATTTACCTCACCTGGGTACATTGTAAATTAATGTCTTGCCAAAGGACATTAGTGCTGCAACATGGATTCAAACCCCAAACCCTGAGGTTCACAATACGGCGATTAGATAAAATTGTAAAATAATAATACACATGTATGACTTGTCATTACAAATGTTAAATCTGTTGAATTGCACTAATTCACTTTACTGCACAGCAGTAAATAAATTGTTTGAATTTAATGCTATAATACACGTACCATACATTCTGGGATACAAGATGGCATTATACATGTACCTATACATGTACCAATACATGTTACATCACTGAATATACTGCCCCAAACAATACAATATCTATAAAAAAGGAAAAGAAAAAGAGTCCAGATGATTTTGATGGGACGAGCAACTGATATGTCAACATGTAAGGAAAAAACTAACAACCTTGGATTACAATGAATGAAACTATCCATGGGTGAACAAATGTGTAAGCATAGGATATCCACCTAGAATTTTGATGAAGATTTAATTTACTATTCAGAAAACAGTAGGCAAATTCGGGTAACATTCACTATATAAGCTTTAAAGATGATATTGCTCAGTTTCCTGTGTAATTCATCATAGCCACTCTTATTATAATATTATGTGCAGAAGATACTGACTAATTTGTTAATCCTAATCATTATCATCTCCACGATACACACAATAAGAATGCAAACAAGGCATCAGAAATGATTACTATGAGCTACACCCTCTTTTGTCTTTCTTTGCTTTGCAGATTTAACTGATTTTTATACTTTGCTTCATTATAAAATTAGAATCAAAATATATTTTCATACTTTCGAGTGCATATCAATCATTTCTTGCATCATTCATATTTAGAGTGTTGATTATAAAAACCTTTGTGTAGCTAGCGCTCAGTGGAATTGTCTGATGACAGTTGCATCTCAAATTGGCATTCACCTAATCACTAGTGTTCTTCAAATTGACAACACAGACTAACCTTTATCTCCAGCATCAGTTGTAATACATTTCACTCAATCTTTGGCAAGACATTCATAACAAGTAAAACCATAATAGCAGATATGGCATGTTTTACAAAATTGTTCATAACTATGAAATTCCGTCAGAATGATCAGGGAGATGCTCTAATACATTATTCTATCCTACTAGTGGTGCAATGTAAGGTATTTTGCATTCTTTGAAAAATACCTTGGAGTCTATTTATAAGTGAAAGTATTCAAATCTAACGTTTTGCACTAGTTTGACGTCTTCGCACTGTAACATGAAGAAGTGCTTGAAGACTGTGTCAGTTTTCTCTTCATCACTTATTATTAACATAGGTACAAAAAGCTGAAGCAATAATTTGTTCATAGATCTTGCTCGCTAGTCTATTACTGTTTCATTCGTATTATTGCATCTATTAAACAGATTAGGTGAGCAATCGACTAGCAGCTACGATGGTGTGAGCTATCTCTTCGACATTTAGTCATACATCGATGACTACTGAAGCTGCTACATGAAGTAAAAACATCATCGAACACTCAAACGGGATACGATTTTGTTTTGATCAACGCAGGATCATCATAGATAGTTCTCTGTTGGTATCTCATTCCTCACGTGGGCAGCAGCTCCCTCGGCCCTCGGAACGCCGATTGGGTCGTAGCAGGTTGACCCCTGGCCTTGAAGCTTGCTTTCCTAAGCTTCTCCTAGCATAGCACACCACCTTCCATCATCTCCCGCATCCATCTCTCGGGGAGCACCGACGACTGGCCGCACCTCCACCCGTCACTGTCAAGGGGCAGGTGGAGGAGAGAGAGAGAGGGGGCTTCAAGCGTTGGATTCTGCATGGGGAGACTGGGCTACGCCAGGAGGCCCTTTGTTGGTGGGGGTCTGCTTCTTTCTCCCCCACATGGAGCTAGGAAGGGGTGAGCGACTCTTCTTTGGTAGAGGCATGGTAGCATTGATATCTATTGGCTGTGGATAATAAAACAGAAAATAATTAGGAATGCAATCGATGTTATTGAAATTAACATAAAATTATAAAAAGTGGAATGTACATTTTATTGCTCAGTACAACTGTCTTCTTTGACATTTTAACCAAATAAATGAGGCTTCAGCTTGACAATGGCACCCACTTACAGTACAGGGTCAACTCTATGGTAAAGAAAGCTCTTATGCATGGCTCTCGGCAAACTATACATCCAGTAGTCTAGAGCTAACACGGTTTAGACCCAGCACTACAATTGACATGGGTTTATCTATAAGTCCTAAACTACTAATATATTAAATGCTTTTGTATAACGTATGACACAGAGTCACGGCTACTTGTCTCTATGCGCTTTAATTAAGAACAGAATACAGAAGGAGTGGAAATGATGCACAGGGATCATAAAAAGTGCTATTTTTTCATAAGTTTTCAAGTTACTTCTGAAATTTTCTGAACTACTACTAAGTATTATATTGACTTGACACTTACCACACCACTGTCGAGGGAGCTTACACTGCTTCTATGGTCTGCTTTATCTTCAGGTGAAAGAAGAACAAAAAAGAAAATATATTGAGTTATTATTGATTAAAATACAAATTACATAATTTAGTGAGAGAATGAAATTATAGTGGACTGAATATGAAGAAAAAATATGCTGAACTAGAAAAATGGTACGTAAATGCTTGTTTATTTCATGTAAATATACATGCATTGAAATGTACATTTCACTTTTAAAATGTTATGTTAATTTCAATATCATTGGTTGCATTCCTAATTATGCATGTAAATGTACATGCATCTTTAGGTCACATTTCATCATCGATCTGCTCCTCACTGGACTGATTTATCCAGCCTTCCATCCCTTTTTACTTTAAAGTTACCCTATCTTCATGTATTTAAATTTGTTTGCAAACTGGATGTACTAACATTTCCCTGTACAGTTAAAATACATTTCCTAGACACAATCAAAACATGTAAATACCTTAAATCCCACTTATTAACCTAAAATACGTGCACAAATGCTCCTTTTAAAAATACAAGTTTGGCACGAGGAAAAGTAAATCCTTCAAAGATCAGCTGACAGGTTTATTTTTATTTTCTCCCGTGCTTCCATGCACTACTTCATCTTGACAACAGTCATCCTCCTCCATGCAAAACATGATTCCTAAGAATAGCATCAACGCATGATCCTCGCAAACAGGAAACAATTAGGAGGCTTTAATGCGCCGCCTTAATCCCTAAAGGGCCTACCACAACCATCCAAAGCAAACTGGCAACTTTCTTCTAAAGGATGACAATTCTTCATGCACTACATGGTAAGAACGTTTACCTAATAATTTTTTGGCCTTTTGGAGTTGGAAATAAAGAAGCAATAATAATAATAAAAACTCTTGCCACCTCTAGTTCTGCCATATTAAAAAATTCAGTTGGGTTTATGTTTGGATTTTGATTAATGAGGTCGTTACAAATGATCTAATCACAATTCTACAAAAGAAAGGACAAAGGTTCATCTTTCATGCAACTCTTTGCGCCAACAGACTTATCAAGAATTAAAAACATAATCTTTGAAGGCTTCTATGGTGAGGATAGATTTGAGCGAGGTTTGACCTTGTATTCTTTCGACACAGGGTTAGTTGACCCATCCTTGAGGAGGAGGATGAAGAGAAGAAGAAATTCTTTGACTTACTTGCTGCTTCTTTGAGGTCCATGAGTGAGTTGGATAGCGTTGTTCTCTTGAGACTGCCATCCTTGAGGGGCGGGGCCAAGGAGTCCATGCTACCACTCAGGTTCTGAGTACTGGCTAGGCTCTCCGTGTCCAGACCTACCCCAGAGTCGGACGTGCTGGCCTGGCTCTTACGGATCACCTTCTGTCTCTCAAGCTCAGCTGTGGAAATGAAAGCGGGAGAAAGGAAAAGGGATTATGGTTTGTGGGATCAACAGACTGATCACATCTTGTACACCTAATCTACATTATTGGACAATATAAACAGTTAATTCAGGTAGCAAAAGCACTGTGTAGGATTTTCATGCTTTTTGAGTTTAATACCATTAGGTGGTAAAAAAGGATTTTAACATTTGTACATGCATGTTTATTTCTAACATGACACCAAAGAGGTAGTAAGCTGTTTTGCATACACTATTCGTTCAAAATTTGATAAAAATCTTGAAATATCTCAGATTTACCATGCCTACAAGTCAAAGATGGGTCTTTTTTATGATTACTGGTATAATTTAGAATGTCTTAAAATTGATTCACAAACCAAATATGCACAATTCAATGTTATTACTAATATTCCTTGCATAACATCTACAATGTATCAAGTTAGTCACATTGAATGATACATGTAATGTACCCGTTTATCAAATAGTCAACATGTTATTTACCACACACACTAAATCTCTCCACTTGTTTATCAATCCCATAAATAAAGCCGTAATCAACTTGAAGGAAGTATGTAGGAAGTTTAAACTATGTCACACGGTTCTACAAGATCATTCTCATATCCGTTCAAAGGAAATCAAGCTAAGGTGCAGTCAAGCTCTACCGTCAGGTGACGATCAGAGTCAAGGTGACTGGGATCAATTTCACTTTGCAATTAAAACCTTACAAATAATGCTGGTTGCTTTAATAACACATGTAGCTATACAGGCATGGCAGACAGAAACTTGAAAGGTACAATTAAACAGGTTTTTTTGTTGCCACTAACAGGTAGCCAGAGCTTTAGGTTTAATCTTTATTCATACATAGCTAGCAAAGAAAGGAAATTCAGAAAGGAATTGATAGGCAGTAGAGCAAGCACATATGTAATGCAAGTTTCCCTCCATGGAAAACCCTTTCATCTTTGTCAATATTTAACTATAGTTTTCAATTAAATTGATACTGTTTCATGACGTGTTATCTGATACAAATTAATACTCCTTACACTATGCATTTTAATAACACAATACCATATAGACAGAGAAGCATTAGAACATGTAGAGCATTCCGAGTCATGCTGATACGATACACTGGGGCAAACACACAATGCAATACAAACTAAAAACAGCTGTTGTTAGGTCTAAACACTTAATCTGACATAAACGATAACAACGATTTGCTGTGTTAAGACATATGATTTACATCATATCAAGTATAAGCTGCTTGTGCAGTATCAATACAACAATGACATCCATAATCCATATGTAGATAGAAATTAGTTTTAAAGTATTTGGATAGTTGTATCACAAACTGAGAAACCAAAATACAAACTTATGCAATAGGATCTGCCCCTCCCCTTCTTACATCAAGCAATTCCACAGCAACCCATGCATTATCATTATCATCTTTCAAAATATTATATATACTACATTTTTTCTTTTTTATTATATTTTGTTATCATTCTTTTTGTGACTATTTACTACATATTTATCACAAGGCCTTCTCTTTTTTTATGTCTTCACAACTCTATTTTATGTAACCACTCTGCTCAATTGAAGAAATCACAGTTTGTGCAGCATTTTAGAAGTCACAATGTTTGCTGTGCTTTTGTTTTGTCACATATTAAGATTTCTTACCTGCCCATAATTTCCTTTTATTATATGGTATGGCAGCTGGATATAAAATGGGTATACACTGGGTTACTCTCTTGATACAGATCATCGTGACGATCATTTATTACATCCAGTAGAAATATACAATACTAATTATTCTAGCGACTTTAAAGAGAGGTGGTATCAAACTCAAACAAAATGAAACATTTACAATCTTTTGAAACTCCTCCAACGTCTAATATAACTATTTTATCTGGTAAAATATTATCATCATGAAATCATGATTCATTGAGAATTGATAGTAAAGAAAAGCATTTTACAAAAATGTTAACTATGCCTATGCCTAGAGTCAACCTACAAAGCAACTATCATAATCTAATGAGAATGCTTAAATGGCATTACAATCAAATAAGCACATAGAATGTAGATATTATACTGGTTATGTACTTTGTCTCATTTTTTTTGTCACATTACACCCCAAATACTCCTATAGCATATATCATTAAATTACAGGGTGATGCAATATGGTTTTGGTATAGACACTACTCAAAAGACTTTGATAGGAAATCTGTGAGGACTTATTTGACATGGATAACATGGCTCATCTTAACTTTTTTAGACACATCATCTGTGCTACTACTTCTGGTTTAGACGAAACAACTTGAGCGTTTTAAGAAATGTGTATCTTGCTTTTAAATGTCTTTATCATAAAACTGTCAATTTGAGGGGTAGGTAGGACCGAAAAAAACAAAACACGTCTGATACATGAACTTTGTAAGCTTGCACATTCTACCAACAGACTTGACATGTATGTGTATACGGTACTCTCCGAACGATGAAGCGCACAAAAGGCCGGAATACCGAGTAAGACAAGACATGGAAGGAAGGAATCGACCTACCTTCTATTCTGAGACTCTCCATCTCCTCGATCTCCAGGATGCACTCCCTGATGTCTCCTACAAACTTGGTCCTGTCTTCGGGGTGGCTGGCGCAGAAGGACGCCAGGGTCTTGTCCTGTCGCGAAACCAGTCGGATACCGTAAGGATAGTCTGAAGAAAGAAGAGAAGAGAGGAACGCAGATGAAATTGATAGCTTCCTCATATATTTTTCAATCAAATAAAAAAAAAAAAAAAAAAAGTTAATATTCTTCTAATTCTTGATCTTGATCTTTTTTTTTCCTCCTTCAGTTTTGTAACTCTGCATAGCAAATAATAGGTAGATACATTGATTTATTGTGGTAAATTGTTTATCTTTTTATGATCATAAATGAACTTGCTAATTACATACAATATACATTCATATTCAAGGCGTACACCTTACACCTACAATTTAGATGCTCATATTATTTGGCAAATACACTAGAACACACTAATGTTCATGATACTTGTATTAACCCATTTACTACTGGAACCTGTTGGTATTATTATGCCTATGGGAATCAGAGAATCCAGCGGTCAATGGATTAACTTCTAATTGATGTTAACTTACGTTGTGATGAGAACTCTAGGACCGTGGCTCCCTGTAGAAGTACTTTCTTCTTGTATCCCAAGATGGCTCCAGTCTTCTTCTTGTACAGCTTGGTGATCTACGTTCAATTAGAAAGGGTGGAAATAGATGAGTAACATATCAAAGCTACACACGTAATCTGTAAATTTCATTATATTTTTCTCTTCTTTTTGGTTACAAACGAGCAGCTTGATAGCTTAAAGTTTGATTATCATACCAATGTACACTGCTTTTACACAAATTCTTGAATTATGGCATGTAACTGTGAAGAATTTGCGAAACTGAGGGAGTAATATACAGAGAGATGAATAAAATAATGAAACAGAATATATAAATAGAGAGAGAGAGAGAGAGAGGGAAAGAGAGAGAAGGGGGGCTTTAAAAATGGCTGAAAGTGATTTTTAAAATATTTTACACCAGGTACTATCGCTAATGATTTATTTTTAATTTTAGTATATCTAAGGTAGATGATGAGAAATACCTCTGTCACACCAACAAAACCAACACAAGATCAACAACAAACCGAACAAACAATTACATTACCACGAATGGCCAAAAATGTGTTGGTTCTGATTCGGTTTGGAGTCGGTTCAGCGGTGTGACAGGGGTAGAAGATAGGTTCATATTTTCTGAAGGTTGGTGATGTGAACTTACCAGTATCATATCATTGAGAAGGAAGACTTCCCTGATGTGTTTCTTGTCTTTCTTCGTAGGGTCATTGACCTCTAGAAGACTGCAGGAGCTTACCAGTCTTCTGTGAGGCTCCGCAAGCTGTAAAGAACAAATTACTTATTGTTAGTAAGGTTGCTACAAGACTATATCAAAAAAATATGAATATATACTCCAGGCCATAATTTTCCCACAACCATCCAACAGTTGGATCCAATTTTTTAAGGAATAAAACCGATATTTTGTATCGGGAATTGTGTTCAACAGTTGCACCTTCTATCAAAATTGGGGGGGGGTGGGGGGGGGGGGGGGGACTGTGAAAAGGCTATACATGTAGCTCTAATTATTGTGATTTGCTGGGAGTCTGTTTGATATTCCCGCCAAATATCGTAAAAGCATGAAGGCACAAAGTAAAAGGAGGATAACTTTCACCATTAGTGAGTGGAACCAACAGGATATATAGGTATGGACATACACGTAAAGGAAACAGAAGTAGGAAGCCTATACTTCCATTCTTGAAATGAACTATGAAGATATTTCCTGGTGTAACATCCTGCATTGTAAGAACATGGTAATGGCAGGACAAATTAGTTGGAGTGAAGAGTTGTTCTTCAATGGTTTATATTACACATACACTTTTGTACCCGACTACTTTTACATCCTCAATTAAATTGGAGTACTTCCAAGATTGTATCGGTTTTGCATCATACACCACTCAACATCTTTTTTCACAGTGCATGTGCCCAGTGGTTTAAAGGGTCTTATCAAAAGTAATGCTCAGTTCTGATAATGAGGAAAAATAACTTGTTAACAAAATTGGACAAATCGTTCAAATGTTCAAATAATTAAAACAATATCTGCCAAACAAATTTGACAGGCAAGGATACAGCATGTCATTAATAAAACAAGGAAAGATGGATAACATTCGGTCTGTCTGGAATACAATTCACAAGTTGTCCAATTTATGTGTGTATATATATATGCATATCTGTGTAGGTGCTATACAGTCTGTATTATTTTCCAGCAATTTCATTCTTAGAAATTTTGTTTCCATTTAAAGAGGATATGTGAACATCCATTCAGAATGACTTTTTAAAATAACTTCTCTTGAAGAATGAATCATTCTAGAACTCTGCATTACTTTCACCTCAATATCCCATGCATGTATAAAAGAAGTAATTTGGGGGCCGGATTTATAGATTGACTACGAGGGCGATATGTAGGTGACTTACGGGGAAGGGTTTCTCTCCCAAGATGTTAGCTTCTAGTTTGCGTACAGCAGTCACATGATCTTCTCCTGGTTGGAAAGCTTTCTTCTTGATCCGATCAAAGATACCGGTCAAGAACTCAGGGTCTAGGTCATGCTCGTCGTCTATACCTGAAGGTCACAGAAAAAAGATGAAATAAATTTAAATTCTTCTGAAACATTCGTCAAAGATTTTTTATTT
>JAVYIG010005785.1:0-32500 GCA_035222895.1 Strongylocentrotus droebachiensis
ACACTAGGAATACAGTTCACAAACTCATGTTCAAAATCAACTCATACTTCTTAATTTTGATTATTTTTTAATTTGTTCTTCTCCAAGGATTCCTTTTTTTTTTCTCGATGAGAAGTTTAGAAATAGTTTAAGTACTTTCATATGTCAAAGGGAATACAATTTGTAATTACATTCCTTTTCATTAATATATAGTGCATGTACGATGTGTATAATAATATTACTCAAAGAATATCAGTTCTTGTTCAAAGCTGCATGAAAGCACATACAGTTTTGATCAAAGATGCCATTTTTAAATTTTTATGTAAAAATATGTCCGTGAATTATGCCTGAAATAAAAAAATAAAAAAATGCAAATACATTATAATTTTGCTAGTTTAAAGTACACTCTTATTTCCACGGCGTCAAATTTCACTCTAAATGGCGTCAGCTGGGAGTCAACTCTATTCCTAGTTAAGTGACACGGATTCCAAATCAATTTTTTTTGTCTCCATATTTTTTCCCTCCACAGGGATTTTATTGATTTTCATTTGAAACAAATTAACAAATATATATTCAAGGTAATTTACATTTATAACATAAATAAAATTGGCTTTTCAAGATACAAGTATTGTTGAACTGTTGAGTTAACAGAAAACTAACAAATCAATAATTCATTTCTGACACTCATGGAAAGAAAAACAAATACAGAAAAAATATCATTTTAAGTAAACAAATTTCTGAATTGAAACCATTTTCTTGTGAATTTATTATTTCTACAAGTCGAATTTGCAATATACTTTTCGTTTTTTGAAGTCATTTTTATAATCGAAACTCTAATATTATCAATTTTACTCGGATTGTGTGGCATCAGCTGAGAATTGACTCAATTCAGAGTCAAGGTGATTCGGAATCCGTGTCACTTTGACTAGGAATAGAGTTGACTCCCAGCTGACGCCATTTAGAGTGAAATTTGACGCCGTGGAAATAAGAGTGTAGGGAAAATTACAATGTACCACTTTATAATTTTTTTCTCCCTTGTTTACTAGCTCAGAATCTGCAAAGGCGCTTAGATCTATTATTACAAATTTTCCACAACTCATTTTGTTTCATGCATTTGTCTTTTCTGGAGTATCTTGTGTCAATGACAACTGAAATCTAATTCTGAAGAATAGTTTCCTAAAACTAAAAAGTAGCGGGCCTGCAGAGTATTGTGACATAATACAATGTATACCATTTAAAAAGTATTTGCATAAGGCACACATTTTCTTCTATAATAAGAGGGCAAGTCCTTGGTCATTTGGTGTCCCATAAACATCGAGGAGTTCTGGACATGAATTCACAATAAATCTATCATTCTTCTTCGTATTTTGTATGATCTAAGCTTCAGAATAACAAGATATACTCAAAGTTTAGATGATAATGGTAATGTATGGGACAAAATACATCTAGCTTGGAATTTCTTAGGATTATAAACAAGTCTAGCAACCGTGATCTGATTTAACATTCACAAGAGCTCTAGTGGAAAAATATAATTGTAAAGAGACAAGAAATAAAATGAATGAAAATTAGTGCCGGAAAATTATACTTTTACAATAGCAATAGCAAAGAGCTAAAAATGAACAAAGAAGTAAACGCACAAAAGAATTCACCTTATTTGGACTACAGTGTATTTTCAAAAGAGATAATTTTTTATTTGATTTTATTTCATTCAAAATACATATATAATCATATCATAATATAAATCAATTAAATAAGTATACTTTTAAAAAGAAACACCACATAGTTGAAAAATCATTTCAAATTGAAAAATGCTGGAGACTGCCATCTTAAGCTAGAGCTTAAACTTGATGGCGGCCACAAGAAAGGAAACTATACGAGCGACCAAAGGACCAAAAGACTTAGGCATGAATACAGGCTATCTCTCATCTTTACAAAATTACATTAAACGGAACAAAGTGCCAACAGAATTGTTGATGATATAAAGACCGTCATTCATTTGTGCTTTAATATTTATAATGTGTCCTTTGCAAAATTGGACTACCGTCAACAAACAATGATTACTTTCATGATTACATGGGACAAATCACCGCCCCCCCCCCAAAAAAAAGGATTTTTCGAAATCTGTAAGAGATATTCACACTAACAGTGTCAAGGAAACTCCCCCCCCCCCCCCCCCAAAAAAAAAAAAAAAAAAATATATATATAGGTCTATATATGAAAGTGTGTGGTCTTGTCTATTTGCAAATCACTTCCTATTTCATTTTAGTAAGAAATACCTTTGAAACAGAAGTAATTTTTTACAGCTCATAAATACCAGGTACCAGCATGAAACTACTAACAATAACATGCAGATGAAATAGAATGATAAATTTTTAAAGTCCTCACCCAAATTCAATGCGTCTTAAATAATGGTTCTGGGCCAGTATTCAATTCAATACTTGAATTGTGCCAGTATTTCAGTTGGCATCAAGCTTGGCTAGGTAAAATGGCAAACATCTTTTTCCAGATCACAACTAAGTATTTTACTTTAGTACGTCAACTTTAAGTCGATCCACTTACTGATAGCCATGGTGTGGCCGCATACCGTAGCCAATAAACAATATAGGTCAGATCAATTAAGTGAAAAGTATCCTTTTAGCTGAAAAGGTGTCACATGACACTCAACGAGCGTGCAATATAACATTTTTTGCACGGTAAAAAGCATTTAAAAGTGAATTAGACTTCGCACGTCTCTTCCTTGCGCGTTCCCATTGTTAGGATTGTCTTATCTGTACACATCTGACGCAAGAGAGCACAACTTCAATGGAGAAATGTATGAGATCACAAATACTTTCAATTAAATATACTAAATATTAAGTGCATTCCTTATTTAATATAACATATATGACAAAATTTAGAATTCCCCTCATAACCATCATATTTCAACCTTGTTATTGGTTTATATAATTTCATACATTGAAAGCTGGAACTTGCAATATTTGTATAATCTAACATAAACAAATTGCATTAATTTCATTAATTTCCTTGTGTGCGAAGCTTACTATGACCTGCATTATCATATGAAATTTAATTCAGCACCTCAAATGACCCTGCTTCACACATATTTTTAGGTGGGGCGACGACGTGGACCACAAAAATAAAAAAACAGAGCCCTTTTTTCCCCATGTCATCCCATGGTCTACATCACCATGAATATACAATGAGATATGCATCAAAGCAGTTAAACAGACCAGGGGCCCATTTCACAAAGCCTTTTTTCAATGACAAATGACAAAAATCACTGACAAATCTGCTGATAACCAATCAGAAGCAAGGATTTCAGTAGCTTTAACAAAGACTGTCATTTGTCACTGATGACAAGTTTTATGAAACGCCCCCCCCCCCCCCCCCCCCCCAGGACATCGCATGATTGCTTGCTAACTAGGCAATGTACTATTGAGTTTCACTAAACACTGTAACTGAAACATGTAATTAGTAAATAACAGCATTGCTTTCCATTTTCATATAGTTTTTAACATTTGTTAAGGCACTCCATATAGATATATAAGGCCATGATTTTGAGAAAAAAAGAACTGAGTGGAGGTATAAATGCAACTTTAGAAAAAGAAAAAGAAATCAGGTAGATGCCCTTGATTTTGTGTCTTCTTGATTGCTGCTCATCTTTCGACCCATCACTTATTATTTTCCACCAATTTTCCTTTTCCTTTATAATAAACAAGAGGTAGCACTTATGGGGAAAGGGGGAGGGGGCGGTGCTGAGGCACAGTGCCCCTACTATTTCAAGTATCCCCAAAGTGCCCCTTTTTCTTTCTAATAAGTGAACCTTAGCACTTTCTGATAAGTGCCTATTTAAAATCTGAAAGGAGCCTTTTTTACATCGACAAGTGCCCCTTTTCCTTTGTAATAAATGCCCCTTACCCTTTCATAATAAGTGCCCTTTCTCAGGTGTAAGCTGGCCCTTTTTTTAAGCCTCTGATAAGTGCCCCTTTTTCTTTCTAATAAGTGCTCTATTCCTTGTTAGTGCCCCATTTCCTTTATGTAAACTGGGTAAGATTATGAATAATTTAGTTGCTAACTGTATGTCAACTTGTCAAGTATCTTTTGTCATTTCTCTGTTTGGAGTCTCCCATGCCTGGTATTATCACCAAGTTTGACACGATCATTGCTCCAGTCTGTACTTTATGCATTTGGGTTTCAGGTCTTCAGAGATAAGATCAGGTATAGTGTTTGATCAAGGGTTGAAGGCAGGAATTTGATGAGTGTGTGGTATTGAAAGGAGAGCTAGGGTTGACAGAAGATGTTTCGTAGAACCAGTGTGTTACATCCATGCAAGAACCCTGGTTACTTCATAGGCCTACAGTATACTGAAGAGTATTGGGTCCGCTCATTCAATCTGCCTTCCTTCAACCTCATCCCACTAGAAGTTCCTTCAAACGCTAAGCAGTGCATTGTGCAGAATTCATGACCTTTGACATCGGCTCTATTCCATCCTCTGTGCCACGATGCCCCTGTATATACCCGTCACATAGATAGCCAAGATAAGGACCACAAAGATGTCGTCAAAGAATCCAAAAAATCCAAAGACAGCCTCCGGAATGATGTCCAGAGGAGAGATAAGGTAGAGGAGGGCCGCCGCGAAGCAGAAGACGATCCTCAGACGGAACATCCAGACGATACCGTGGAGCGAGAAGAACTCACGGGCCGTATGACGGAGCAGGGTGGGAAGATCGTAGATGTAGTCCATAAACTAAAGACGGTAATGAGAGAAGAAGAAATAGGAAGTTGGGGATATGACCAACAACAAAAAAGTTCTGATGTCTTTCAATGAGCATTGGCTCATTCATAAAGGTGGCAAAGTTGGACCTGGGCCCCATTGCACAAAACTTATCATTGATTGTTCCTTTGCCATCAATGGTAACTACCATGGATTCATGGAAACCTTGATTTTGATTGGCTGTTGAGCCCTGTTACCATGGTAGTTGCCATTGATGGCAAAGTTACCATTAATGGTAAGTTTTATGCAACGGGGCCCTGGTTTGACTAATTCCACTGAGATCATTTTCAAGCTCTTTATTCTATACAAAATTAAATTACTATGACAAAATGAAATCAGTCAATAAATGAATATGAGACAATGATGTGTTATATTTACATGATTTCTGTTTGTTTTTTACTTACAAACAGAATGATGGTAATTTTTACAGGATGAAAAGGTTGACTCATGGTGATATATAAAACAGTGAAATAAATCTACCAATTTAGTTGTGGTTTAGACCTAGATTAGGAGAATGCTTTTATTAGCCTCTAACTTCAACACAAGTACAACAAAAGCAGCATGAATATTGTTGCTGAGAGTCTATAGATAGTTACCCATTCACTGTATCATCAGTCACTTGCTACAACTAGGCCCTGTTTTATTTTTTATGAAACTGGGCCATGATCTTTAAAGATAAAGTTGAGTTATGGTCATGCGATTGCATTGTGAAAGAAACGTTGTCAAATCGACCAGAAAAGGTTGATCATCTATCATAATAGTATTGGTGTGTACTGCAATATTCTGGAATCATCAAAATGATAAGAAATCTGGCCCAGTCTTGGTAAAGTTACAAGCATATTACACAGAAAGATGTATATGGGACTACACGAACATGTGGCATAAAAATCTGTCCCAATTGTTATGATGTTACATGCCATATTTAGAATATTAAGGCATTTGAAGGGCCATGCTTGTCAGGAACATTTTTCATCTGATGTTCTTGCACATTTGTATAATACAATGCTAACGCTCACAAAATATTTGTTCACCTCTTCCCAGAACTCAACCTTCTCTTTAATGATATATTTTTATTTGTGATTTTTTCTATGAAGAATAAGACAAGATGCAATCTTTGCTTTTCAAAGCTTGCTCTTCTACGGTATTCACCAAACTAATCTAAAAACTTCTGCCAGAATCTTGAAAATCACCTCCACCAACTCACCGGTCTTGGCTCTCCTGAGAATCTTCGATTATAGTCCCTGATTTCGGCCATAATTCTTCTCCCCTCACCACTATTCTGTTCATCTTCTTGGAAGACCGGTAGGATGATTGTTACCTGAAAGAAAGCACGACATGAAATTGTGGGAAATGATAATGACAATATTAGTAATGAATGCTAACAGTATCAACAACAAGAACAAAAATAATGATAGTATATTCATTTGAAGAGAAAAGCAAATATGATAATTAGAATGATAATAATAACAATTATAATAATAATAATGAAATAATAAACTACTAAAAAAAAAAAAATATCCCTATTCATGGTTTAAAGCGGGACTGCACTCGTGTAGCTACTTGCACCTTCTATACCGTGTGTCTCAAAAAAAACGTAACACTTTTGAAATGGTTGCCAAATTGAGCATATATAATTTTATGAAAAAATGTCTATATGTATGGAAAGCTAAAGGACCAACCTTTCATATGATATGAAAAAATTAAAAAAAAATCATGCTTCGATGGACAGTGTTCACTTAAGTTAGAGGTATGAAAATGGGCCTGCGCAGGATTTTTCCTTCCAATTTTGGACAGGTAAATTACTTGTAACTTACAAAATAAGGTCGATATGAGATATTCATGATCGATGGATCAAAAGGATATTTTGAATCAAAAGGATATTTTGAATACCTCGAATTCTGGTATTTTCAATGCATAATGAATGATGTACTTAGCTATTACATGTTTGGGTCATTCATAAAACCTGAATAAAATGTGATTGATGATCCACCAAACTTACGGAAGAAAACTGATAAAGAAAAGGCAAGGGGTAGGTGATGGGATGGGAAAAGGTTGTGGGGGGGAGGAGAGTGGGTTGCATAATGTCAATTATGATTTTGAATACGGTATTTCAATTTAACATTTTCCCATTCTTCCTTCATCCTGTTCACATCTACCAGATCAATGATACAATAAGATGGGAGTGGAAGTTGGTGTGTGTGTGTGTGTGTGTGTGTGGCAGGGGTGGTGTTTGGGGATTGATAAATGACAGAGAGAAAGGACTGGTATTCAAAACATCCTTTTAACTCTTAATCCATCGATCATGAATATCTCATATCAAACTTATTTTGTATGCTAAAAGTAACTTACCTGTCCAAAATTGGAAGGAAAAATCCTGCGCAGGCCCATTTTCATACCTCTAACTTAAGTGAACACTGTTCATCGAAGCATGATTTTTTTTTCAATTTTTTCATATCATATGAAAGGTTGGTCCTTTAGCTTTCCATACATATCAACATTTTTTCATAAAATTATATATGCTCAATTTGGCAACCATTTCAAAAGTGTTACGTTTTTTTTGAGACACACGGTATAGCAAACAATACCTAAGCGGTATCCGTCGATCCCCCATGGTCCCCTTTTTCTTATGTTAGTT
The DNA here is from genome assembly GCA_035222895.1 of Strongylocentrotus droebachiensis. Classification (NCBI taxonomy): domain Eukaryota; kingdom Metazoa; phylum Echinodermata; class Echinoidea; order Camarodonta; family Strongylocentrotidae; genus Strongylocentrotus; species Strongylocentrotus droebachiensis. Next base: position 7,389 of record JAVYIG010005785.1, read on the forward strand.
GAGAGCTGATTTGATGAGATAACCACCTGTCAGTGACCACACAGGGAGGTCTAATCCCTCCTGCCCAAACTAGTGCAGATAGGCTTTAATACTACTAAATATATAAAAAATTGTTAATATAGCAAATTGTTCATTATCTACATAAATAAACATTAGTTTGGTTCCTTACTTACCATTTGTCTACATACAGGGCAGCTAATGCAACCAAGCCATGTACCGTGTCTCCAGTATGCAATTAAACAGTTACCTTGTAAAAAACAAGAAACACATCATATTGTGAAAATACAGAGTTAATTCTCAATTCTTTAAAGGTAATCCATCATTTGTAACAAGTTCATTTGTATAAAAGCAGAAATTAAGAGAAACAGAATGGAAAAAGTTTGATTTTTTTTATATTTTTTTAATGGTCATTTTGTGTGTTGGAACAAACAGGAAAGTACTTCCACACTTTGTGGCAGTGACATTTCCTGTTCAGCCAAGTTGAAGCGCCCGTATGTAATACTGTACCGGTATAGTGATTAAAGCGATCCAGCGATGGACCTATTGTATTAAGGAACAAACTCTTTGCAGTGGTGTACTGGTGAACTATGGGAGGGCATTACAAGACATTGTCTTACTAAGGAGCCCGAAAAGACAGGTGAAAACAACTTTCAAAAATTCATATTTCTTTTCAGCCCAATTTCGTTTAAATTGTCACCAGTCTGTTTCTCTGATTTTTCTGCTTTCATTTAGAGTACCGGTAGTTGTCTAAGGTATGATTTAACTGTAATAAGATTACATCTCTCTCTCTCTCTGTCTCTCTGTCTCTCTCTGTCTCTCATTCTTTTTCTGTCAGTCTCTCTTTATCTCTCTCTCTCTCTCTCTCTCTCTCTCTCTGTACTGTATCCATAAAACCCATGACATAGTGATCACTGATCATGCTGTTCTCTGTCTCTCTTTTCTTTTCTTCTTCAAATTTTCTTCCTTATGCTACCTTCATCTTCTCATTCTTCTTTTATTTATTTGTCTCCTTTTTCTCTTTTCTCCTTTTCTCCTCCTCCTCCTTCTCCTTTTTGTATGGGGGGGGGGGGGGGACATTATCCAAACAAATTTTCTATCATTAAATCATTGCTAAAACAAAAAAAATGACAATTCCAATAGAAGTTACAGAACCCAGAAACCTACCACAAAACACATGACCACAGTTCGTCTCAGCTGCACATTCTTTCTCATCAAGGCAAATAGGGCAAGGTCTATCTCCATTATATGGCTGGGCGCTCATGCCATGCCGTCCATCGCTGCTCTGCCCCTCACCGTTTTGTTGACCGTTCGACTCCCCCGTAGCTTGACCATTGGCTGATACAGTAGGGTCATCAACATTGGGTCTGCCATAGCCGAGCTGGGTGCGTGTATGCTGAACATGGGCCTCACTCTCAGGGTGTATAGCCCCTGTCGCAATTAATCTTAACCTGGAAGTGAGAGGCATAAAAATAAACAAAACATAAATCAGCTACAGTAGGGTCTAAAATGAGTTGATCAATATATACCTTGCACGCACTTCCAAATTCCATCTTAGCTTTGCTTTTTCATCTATGGGGCTGAACCCCTGACTACGTCAAGTCAGGGGTTCAGCAAGGCAGTGTTTTGGGACCCTGCCTTCTCCTTATATATCAATGGTATCGCGGACTCGCTTTCTTCTCATATCAAGTTGTTAGCAAATAACACTGTCACCTACGACACAGTAACCTCTCCTGCTGATCAGAAAGATCTTCAGCACAATTTAAACCGGCTTGCTTGGGAAAGAAGTTGGGATATGCTCTTTCATCTTTGTATGACTCTCCCAATCACCAGTATTAAATAGGAAGTTGCTGTTTTTCTTCTGTGGTTGTGGCATGGCCTACTTCACTAGCGGTTGCGAACCGTCAACCACAACTCGGTCCCTATGCTACGTTTTGTGCCCGTTAATAAATTACGGGTTTTTACGTCTGCCCCACATATATAGTAAAGTATGGACAAGGCATTTTACCACCAAATGTGTATATATCAGAGATTTAGTGCTTGCAATTTGCAAGCACTTGCATTTTTTTTGCAGCGACCAAGAAAGGTACACAATCACATTCACAATGAATACAAAGCGGCTCACCACCACCAGGATTGACAATAGAGTTTTTTTTCCAACATTGGTGAATTGAATTGATTGTATTTTACTGTTAGGTGATATCAAAATGACATCTCATAATATCATAACCTAACCCTTGGCTTCAGGCTACCCCATACGTTCAAATTTGTGTAAGCACAACTAAGCCAAGGCAGAGCTAGGCCATCGCCATCGCCCGAACCTACCGGGAGGAGTCTCACCCCGGTTGCCCGCAACTCCACCATACATACCTGTTTCGATAGGCGACTAAAAAAGGCACTGCAACTACGATGATTAAACCAAGGATTTGAAAGAACTCATCCCCTATACCTTCAACAATCGTTCCTCTTTCAGGCTGGCTCATTTCTAATGTCATAGACACAAATGACAATATGAAACACAGGCCAACGAAGCGCAGGTCGACGTCGTCTCACGGGTAATAAATCAAGTTCCCTGTTTGATAATTGAGTGACGTGTCTATATGACGTATCAATGACATCATCTATTAGCGGTGTTCAGGGAGATTCCCTTACCTCTTCCAGTCCATTATGCTTTAAATGCAGATTCCTCCCTTCCCCAACCAAAGCCTAGCTTAGACCAAAAGAAATTCACTACCAGTAAATAGAATATATTTAAACGATGAATCATATGTAAAGGCGTCGTCATGGGAGGGGGGGGGGGGGGTCTGAATCTACAGCTATCTTGGAAATCCTGGATCTGCCTAACATGTAATGTCACACAGGAAGAACTCGCTTATTTGTCACGTATGTTGCATCTCTCTCAGTGCCCCCCGCCCCCTCCCTGCTAGCTCCTATATCTCTATCTCTCTCATCTGTCTCTCTCTTTACTTTCTTTTCTTCTCAACTTCTCCCAATTAATTATTGTATATGTTGGCATTATGTGTACGTTGTAAATGGGGAGGGGGACTGAGAGAGATACAACATACGTGACAAATAAAAGAGAGTTTTTTCTGTGTGACATTACATGTTAGGCAGATCAGTCCCCCCCCCCCTCCCCCTCCCTGCTTGCTCCTCTATCTCTCTCTGTCTATGTCTCTCTCTGTCTCTCTCTGTTTCTTAATTTTCTTTTCTTCTCAACTTCTCCCTATGAGTTATTGTATATGTTGGCATTATGTGTACATTGTAAATGCTGATTTGCCAAACAAATAATCGTTATAAAGACAATGATGATAAGATGGTGACGATGTGATGATGAATTAAGATGCATTTAATAATTCATATTAACAATAATGCTGTTCTGACATAAAACATGAAATTTCTTTAGTCAAGATAAAAACCATTATAGACATAAAGACAGGTGCAAACAAAATATAAATTACATCATAGAATGATACATTACTAATTTTTTGAAATATTTATTTCATCTGCAACATCAAAACATTGAATAATAATGAAAGGTTATTTTCAGTAAGATACAAGTCAGTGCATATGTTGAATTTTCACTACTTAAAGAGAAATCCAACCCTTGTAATATTTTTTTTTTTTGGTATAAGCAGAAAAATAAGATAAACAGGGCTAGAATTATGAAAGTTTGAAATAATCAAATTGGATTGCTAATAAGAGAATCATTAATGTTTGAAATATGAGATCACTAAATGAGTGCAAATCTCAAATTGGCAGTTTGTTCTGTGGATTGTGACATAGACACAGACAACTCTCCCATTCATTTTAGTTTATCTCGTAAGTGCCTTCTCCCTTGGGATACTTCTCAAAATTTATTATGGCTAGGATATCATTATAGTTCCTCTAAAAAGAAAAGAAACCCTGAAGTCATTCATATTTTGTTTTTAGAATAAATAAATAGGAAAGTTGTCCGCCACTACATCAAAGAAACATTACCAATTAAGCCAATTCGAAGAGCTCATACCTATAGTGATTACAACTTTCAAATATTCATAACTTTCTCATAATTATGTATGATTTCATTCAAACTTTCACCAGTCTTTTTCTTTCTTTTTTTCTGCTTTCTCCGAGAGTAGTTTGCTACCAAGGTTGGATTTAACTTTAATCATGTCAAATATGGCTACAGATTAATTTGAAATTCATGTTTATGCCCAGCCAGTTGATTAAAATAATGTAGATACTCTGCAAAACAAAATTAACAAACAGCATTGCAGTTTGCTCAATAGATTCATAATACATTCTTTCATCTTTTAACCATTAGTTGATTTCATTCTTGTATGCAGTTCTTCATACAGACTGATAAAGGTCATGGAATATGTGAAAATATTTTCTGCTTTTGAGAGGAAATTAAAAATCACTGATGAAAGTTAAGTGCAAGTCAGGTTTTTCAATATCTATCAGAAAGGAGGTTGAAATTAGTAAATGTTATTTAATAAACTGTACCGTTGACAAAGAGAAAATTTATTTTCAGCAAAATCTATTTGTGAAATATTATATAATATTATATATAAACCCCTGTACACATACCAGAGAGTGGTGCATATAGGTATAACAGTAATGCTTCAGGCAAGAGTGACCCTTGAATCAAATCTTAAATATTCATCTTTACTTCTACTTTCAAAACATCATTTATAAGAGTGAAGTCATTGTCAAAACTTTTTATTTTAACTGCTCTATCTTTTCCTTAAAAACATATCAAATAGTTGGAAATATTAAATAGTTGGAAAGGTTTTTTAGTTTTTATTAACAGAATTTGCCTTCAAATTATTTATACTCACAGTTCATATCAAGATCAAACATTGACAGGAATATGTCATAAATTCACTACACCACGAACAATAATCATTAACATCAAATCTATCATCAAGATTGTGGAAAGGTTCCTCAGGTGGGTCTAATTAACAGAACTAAGCTTAGTTTAAATTGTTACTACTCACAGATCACATTCAAATTTAATTAAATTTACGAGAGTAAATCATAAATCCTATATCACAAACATTAAGACGGACATCAAATTTACCACTATAAATCACTGATCATATAAAAAGGAAAAGATTTTCAAAAGTACAATCGGAATTCCACAACAAAAATATAAATATAAACATCAAATTTACCACACACACACACAAAAAAAGAAGGTGTTATTTTCAGATTTCAAAGGTAAAGTTAAATGTATTACTACTTAATTATACAGTGTACGTGTATTTTAATCTTTCCTTTACAAGTCTTGGTCATTATTCCATGATACAACACAATTTAAAAGCCATCACATTCACCATTAAAAACCACTGATCATATAAAAAAGAGATTATATTCACAAATAGAACTCGTAATTCAAACATTAATACAGATATCAAATATACCACTAAAAATCACTGATCATATTTAAAAAAAAAAAATAATCAAAAGTGAAAATCACAATTCCACAACAAAAATATAAATACAAACATCAAATTTACCACACACAAAAAAACAAAAAAAAAACATGAGAAAGTTTTTACAGGTGTTTATCAGATTTCAAAGGTAAAGTACTACTCTGCTTACATTAAAAGGAAATTATACAGTGTACATGTATTTTAATCATTCTTTTACAAGTGTTGGTCATAATTCCACAAAACAACACAATTACAAATTTTGTTTATGCACTGTTCCTACTATGTATTATATCTCAATGTAACCCACTGAATTTTATTATCTGTGAACAATTATTTTACATGGTGAATAAATAAAAAAAACAAGAATACAAACAAGAAGGCATAAAATTCACCATTTAAAATCACTGATCGTATAAAAAGGAAATAATATTTACAAACAGAATTTGTAATTGAAACATTAATACACATATTAAATTTACTAATGAGAGTTCACTGATCATATAAAAAGAAAATAATATTTAAAAATAGAATTTGTAATTCAAACATTAATACAGATATCAAATTTACTAATGAGAGATCACTGATCATATAAAAAGGAAATAATATTTACAAATAGAATTTGAAATTCAAATTTGCCACAAGAGATTTGAAAGGTGTTTAAAAGTAGCACAAGTAAATTTCAAATAATTAATGTTTACTGATCATCATAATGTAAGGGAAAGATATACAAAGTGAAATTCAAAAAACCACACCACATACACTAATATTTACATCCCGTTTACCACTTGAATCAAAGAAAAACAACTGGAAATGTCTTTAAGATGTTTCACACAGGCTAAGTTCAAAGTATTCATGGGCAAGTGGAGCTAGATGTAAAGTATGTTGTTCCATATATTTTAGCATATCTGAACCCTTGTATAAAGTTAATAACCCCACTGCTAATTAGAATAAGGTCAAATATGAAGTAAATATATATCCATTACTCCCAAACTTAGTTATATATGAGAAACCACATACTCACTGATCATGATCACATTAAAAGTAAATTATTTTTACAAGTGTAAATCATGTTTCCACAACATCACAAACATCAAAGTAAAAAAATCATGATACTCTCTCAACATCACTGACACATCCTTAGACTGACTCAGGATTTATTGGATGCTGATGAAGGACTAAATTGTGTTTCCACAACATCACAAACATCAAAATTAGCAAAGTGAACAAGTCATGATACTCTCTCAATATCACTGACACATCCTTAGATTTGATGCTGATGAAGGACTGTTTCCACAACATCAACAAAAAAAAATCAAAAAAAAAAAAAAAAAAAATCAAAATCAAAATTAGCAAACTAAACGAATCATGATACTCTCTCAGCATCACTGACACAACCTTAAACCTTAGACTGACTCAGGATTTGTTTGATGCTGATGAAGGACTAGAGAGAACCTGTTCCCTCAGGAATCCCGTAAGATCATCAAAGTCCAAGTCTAGATCCAGGAACTTGGATAGAATCTCCTTGTACCGGTCAAACTGGGTCCCTGAGCTTGAGGAGTCTACCCTCAGGATTGGTTGGTTCTCTCTCAGAAGTTTGGAGACCTAGAATAGTGGGTGGAATGGATGGCAGAATTATTTAGATGAGGATTGCATCTTGGATTATCAAATATTGTTATCATTTATTCTATAATTTCTATGTTTTTAATATTTGTTCTCTCTGTCAATTTTGCATATTTCTTTACAATCATCTTTCTATTTCTTCTTTCCATTCCTCTTGGTCCTACAACTTATCATTTTCATTTCCGCCCCTCCCCTTCTTTCATTCTTCCTATTGATTCTTAAAACTGATCTTTCCTCTCTTTTAGTGCTGAAATCGTCTTATGTATTCTCTCTCTCTCTCCCTCTCTCTAAGCTTTCTACCTCACTCTCTCAACCTCTTTATTTAATTTTCCTTTATTTCTCAAACACTCTTGTTCATCTCCATCACTTGTTTTTCTTTCAATTTTCTCTCTTCGATCTCCTCTACCTCCCCATTCCCCGTCTATATCCACCTCTCTGTCTCTTTTTCTCTCTACATCACTCTCTAAAGTGAAACATCATCCAATTTACCTTTGTACCCCTCTTGACCAGTTCTTCTGGTAGACCAGCGGTCAGTGCTATATGGCTAGCATGGCTGTAGTTAGCATGTCCATCGGTCAGCTCATACAGAAACACCAATTCACCATCATTCTCAAGCACTTCCATGGTCTAAATGGAGTTTAAAAAAGATGGATATGTATGAAAAAAATAGAATAAATCAGATTATTATCTTTCTATCACATGAACAGTCTTGAAGTTCATGGTGCAACGTAGTAGGAAGAGAGTTGTGTAGTAGAAGTATAGTACTAAGTAGTAGTAGTAGTATAAGTAGTAAGTAGTAAGTAGTAGTAGTAGTAGTAGTATTAGAAGTAGTAGTAGTAGTTGTTGTTGTTGTTGTAGAAGTAGCAGCAGCAGTAATATCAGTAGTAGTAGTAGTAGTAGTAGTAGTAGTAGTAGTAGTAGTAGTAGTCTAGTAGTAGTAGTAGTAGTTGTTGTATTAGTAGTTGCAGTAGTAGTAGTAGCAGCAGCAGTAATAGCAGTATTATTAGAAGTAGTCATTATTGGATATTTATTTAGCACTAGGCTAATCTGCCACAAGGTCCTGATCTGTTGTTGGTAGTAATCCTTCCCTGATGATAGCGTGAAAGTGAGTTGATACCATCAGGTTTGGGCAGTCCGATTCCTTTGTCTGTAACCAGTGTCTAACACACACCATCTTACATTCTGTCTACGTGTTATCAGTGTCTGTAATATGGTATAATATTGAAGCCCTTAAAAAAAGAAAATGCTTCAAAATAATCATGAAGTGCAAAAAAGTAAAAATCTTTGAGTGACCGGTTTTATCATACTCGTTTTCCCCAATAGACTGTAGTGTTATGAAAACCGTTTGGCAAACACAAAATTTGGTTTCGATTTCCAATCATAAATATCTTGATAATCAGACAGGCGATCTGCTTGTAAAAGTCATGGGGTTCCTGACTAACCTAAAGGTTTATAATTATCATTGCAGCAAGAGCTAAATCCAGGATTTTGTTTAAGAATCTGAGACAAAGTTACTGGATCCCTTTAAAACCAGAAGGGTATTATCTTGTATCATGCTTTGTTGTATGAGCTGTTACCTTATAAGAGAGTTGTTCCGATGCTGGTAGCAGCCCTTCTCTGACGATGGCATGGAAGTGAGTTGAAACCATCAGGTTTGGACAGTCAGATCCTTTGCCTTCCCAGTGTTTAATACAAGCCACCAGCAGTGAGAGACCGTCCACTGTATCTGTGCTCTTTCCAAACTCATCAACGATCACCAGAGAGTTCTTAGTTGCATCACGGACAGCTGCAGATAGCTTTAAAATGTACAGAAATAATTTCAAAATGTTTGAAATCTCATAAGAACATTCCAAACTGTCATGGATTACATGTACACACTCGTAGTACAGACTTACTATGGATAACTCTGACTTACACTGCGCTATACAGGTGTACATGCAAAATGTAGAGGGAAATCAGCAAGGACCTAAATATATGATCTATTTGCATTAAATTCATTGATTAGATTAGAAAGGTGATACATGTAGGTTAATAAGGAACTACATTTTTGAATCAATAATGTGGCTTGAAATGTGCACCCATAGGCAAGTAAAATACAGGTGCACATAAGAATGTTTATTTAGCATTCTAGCACACTCTTTCTAATTCTTTCTTGAATAATGACTTTTCCTTTCCCGATCTGGTTTTACTAAACTATTCCTCAAGCATGTTGTTCTTTAAAATGATAATAGTTTCCACTTATATAGCGCTTAACAAACATGTACTTATTGATCATAATTGCTTCAAAAAAATACGATATTTTAAATTCATTTATTTCAAATCTCTTAAAAATACAATGTATGCAGAAACACATTACAAAATGTATTTCTCTTATATTGCTTGAAAAAAATACCATACTTTAAATCAAATTCAAATTCATTTATTTCATATCTTATTAAAATACAATGTATACAGAATATATTTTGAAGAATAAAGGATTCAGAATTTGTCTGTAATTTGGCTTGAACAAGATTTCTAACCTGATTGAGGTCTATCATGAACGTTGATAGTCCCACTGATACCGATTCTTGTGTGTGAACTCGAGTGTAGATGCCATCTAGCATGCCAATGCTTGCCTTCTCGGCCGGTACGAAGCTACCAATCAGAGCCATGAATGCTATCAAACCAACCTGTAATTGGAGGAGGGAGGGGGGGGGGGGGGGAGGGGGCGGAAACATATCAGTCAGGAGGTGCCTTCTGTGTTACAAGCCTTGTGCTTTTTTTCTGGAAGGTAACCGTTCATCTATTATATTCCCAATTTATGTATTGTTAACTTAATTATTCATACACTTACCAATATTGTAATTTTTGAAGTATCTGAAGAACTGATTTATCCTGAATATGTTTCTTGTGCACGTGACATATTAAAGCTTACGTGTAAAAGTATTTGACAAAGGCCCTAATTTAACCAGTCTACCTTTCATTCTTGAGTTACGAAAAACACAAGAACATCATATTTACAAGGGGTATGAATAATTCAGTTGTTAGCTGTTTATATATGTTAATATGTGTTTTACATGTTCGATGAGAAAATAAATGGAAATTGGATTGAACAAATTCTTGAGTCTTAAAGTACAAAATGTGTTCACATCTTCATTAGACTTGACTCCTGCTACAAGATTTCAGAATGATCTGAACAGGCATGGGATGGAGAGACAGGAGGAGGCTTATAGGCATACAGACTGTCTATCTAAATGCATGATTAGCTTGCTGACTGATGGCATAAAGAAGGAGAGGGAGAAAGAGATGGAGAAGGAGAAGAAGACAGAGAAGAAGGAGAAGAAGAAGACAAATAGGAGGACAAAAGAAGGAGGAGAAAAAGAAGGAGGTGGAGGAGGACAATAAAAAGAAGAAGAAGAAGAAAAGGGAGGAGGACAAAAGAAGAAGTAGAAGGAGGAGGAGGACAAGAAGAAGGAGAAGAAGAAAAAAAGAAAGAGGACGAGGAAAAGAAGAAAAGGGAGGAGAAGGAGATGGAGTTGAAGGAGAAGCAGAAGGAAAAGGGGGAGGAGGAGAAGAAGAAAAAGGAGTAGGAGGACAAAGGCATTCAGTGACCATACTTTTGATTGTAAGTTATCAACATCCCAGGCTGTCGACAGAGATGCTTAAAAATACCCAATGAAATAATTTCTAAGACTTTTCTTCTGTAGGGAGCATCTCATTAAACCTTCAAATGCATTCTGACACATATCTTTTCACAACTCTCAACCAATCAGCACAAAAAACATCATGTTGCCAATGTGATACCTGTTTGAGGTAGATGCTCTTTCCGCTTGCATTGGGACCAGTAATGACCTTGATCCTGGTATGGTCCCCTCCAAAGTGAGCATTATTAGGTACAAAGGGGGTGACACACAGCTCCTGTAGAGGATGACGTCCCCCTATGATGTCCAACTGACTGCCATGGGTGAGCTCAGGCCGAATGTAGTTGCCTTCCTTGGCAGCGATGGCGATGGCTATCAAACTAGGAAATATTATTGAAAAGACACTAAAAAATCAATCAATTAGATTGGGAATGTGTCATAACCTTTTTTTTTTGGGGGGGGGGGGGGAGTAGGAACCCCTCACCCCCCCTAAAAAATATATATCACGAGGCAGATACAAAAAATGAATGCAAGAATCACTAGGCCACCCCAAAAAAACATTATTCTAGAACTGCTCCTGGTCATAAGCACTTTTAATGAACATTGTGTAGTAAAAGATATACATCATCACTAGAAATGTTCATACATTATAATCACAACTATAAAATTCAGTTTTGATGTGTCAATATACATGTACCTACCAGTCTAGTTCAGCCGCATAGTCCATGATGGCATAGAAGACCTGTGATCTTAGAAGGATATCATTCTGTAGCTGGTGCATGATCTGTGTCTCATGGTCAGTGATGTCACAATGGGTATCACCTAGCTTCACATCAAGGGCTGATCAAGAGAAAAGGACTCTGATTGATTGATTGATGTACATATTCAACAATTATTATTAAAAATCAAAGCTTAAGTACACAAGACATATGTCATAAAGTCCTATGGTAAATATCAGACCAAAAATTCTGACCATTAGTTATCAATATTTATACAACTCACTCCTAGATCCTAATCAAATGATTGGTCATGCGCAGTCACGTGTGATTCATTTACTGAGCCTATTGCACGCTGTTTCAGTACACAGTAGTGCGCGTAGAGGTTAGAGTGCTTCATACTGCATGAGCATGAGCCTATTCTTGCGCAGCACTATGCATAAATGGGTATAGAGGTAAGTGCGCTTGCTATATGTATATTCATATGTGCACACTAAATTAAGCCATATTTAATCTGAGATTTATTTGTCAGCCATAAACTGTCACAAAATAATCTTGAATTAATTCTTTTTACATCAAATAACAAGGATCCATGAGTTTTGTTGTATAAAACAAATGATGCGTGTTTCCAATCGTTTATTATACGATCTATCCGCTCTCGTTGATGCTGTGTGTATCTATCGCACTCATCACAACGGCTTCGTGCAATAGATACACACAGCCTCAACTTGAGTGCAGATAGATCATATAGTGAACTTATGCATATGCATCATTTGTATAATAGTTGATATTTGTTTCATTTAATTTCTCCTGTCTAGGCAATATGCAGTTCTTTTCATCTGTATTATGTGTACAAGAAATTGCGTAACTCCACCATAATAAAACTGAAACACCACACCAGCAGTATGGTTAACATGTTTCTTTTTAAATCACATGCTTTTATAATGATTTTCACTCAACATTTTCATTCAATTTTTCTTCCCATCATACCTCTTGTTCTAGCACTCTTGTAATGAACAGTATTGTTGGACATGAACTGTGATAAAGAGAAATTGAAAAACAGGAAAAAGAAAAGTCAGTGACATTTAAGCCCCAAATGAGGACCATTTGACATTCTTCTGTAATTGTTTGAAAAATGTGTATTTTCATAAACTTCATAAACAACTTCTAGCTATGAGTCTATAAATGTTCATTATTCATTGACATCTTCAGAAGATAGCTAAGTGTTCCATTACGTGAAGATGAGTTAGTATTCATTTACATCTTCTGAAGATGAGTTAGTATTCATTTACATCTTCTGAAGATGAGTTAGTATTCATTTACATCTTCTGAAGATGAGTTAGTATTCATTTACATCTTCTGAAGATGAGTTAGTATTCATTTACATCTTCTGAAGATGCGTTAGTATTCATTTACATCTTCTGAAGATGAGTTAGTATTCATTTACATCTTCTAAAGATGAGTTAGTATTCATTAACATCTTCTGAAGATGAGCTAGTATTCATTTACATCTTATGAAGATGAGTTAGTATTCATTAACATCTTCTGAAGATGAGTTAGTATTCATTAACATCTTCTGAAGATGAGCTAGTATTCATTTACATCTTCTGAAGATGAGTTAGTATTCATTTACATCTTCTGAAGATGAGTTAGTATTCATTTACATCTTATGAAGATGAGTTAGTATTCATTAACATCTTCTGAAGATGAGTTAGTATTCATTAACATCTTCTGAAGATGAGTTAGTATTCATTAACATCTTCTGAAGATGAGCTAGTATTCATTTACATCTTCTGAAGATGAGTTAGTATTCATTAACATCTTCTGAAGATGAGCTAGTATTCATTTACATCTTCTGAAGATGAGTTAGTATTCATTTACATCTTCAGAAGATGAGTTAGTATTCATTTACATCTTCTGAAGATGAGTTAGTATTCATTAACATCTTCTGAAGATGAGTTAGTATTCATTTACATCTTCTGAAGATGAGTTAGTATTCATTTACATCTTCTAAAGATGAGTTAGTATTCATTAACATCTTCTGAAGATGAGCTAGTATTCATTTACATCTTATGAAGATGAGTTAGTATTCATTAACATCTTCTGAAGATGAGCTAGTATTCATTAACATCTTCTGAAGATGAGTTAGTATTCATTTACATCTTCTGAAGATGAGTTAGTATTCATTTACATCTTCTGAAGATGAGTTAGTATTCATTAACATCTTCTGAAGATGAGTTAGTATTCATTTACATCTTCTGAAGATGAGTAAGTATTCATTAACATCTTCTGAAGATGAGTTAGTATTCATTAACATCTTCTGAAGATGAGTTAGTATTCATTTACATCTTCTGAAGATGAGTAAGTATTCATTTACATCTTCTGAAGATGAGTTTTCATTTACATCTTCAGAAGATGAGTTAGTATTCATTTACATCTTCTGAAGATGAGTTAGTATTCATTTACATCTTCTGAAGATGAGTTAGTATTCATTTACATCTTCTGAAGATGAGTTAGTATTCATTTACATCATCTGAAGATGAGTTAGTATTCATTTACATCTTCTGAAGATGAGTTAGTATTCATTTACATCATCTGAAGATGAGTTTTCATTTACATCTTCTGAAGATGAGTTAGTATTAATTTACATCTTCTGAAGATGAGTTTTCATTTACATCTTCAGAAGATGAGTTAGTATTCATTTACATCTTCTGAAGATGAGTTAGTATTCATTTACATCTTATGAAGATGAGTTAGTATTCATTTACATCTTCTGAAGATAGCTTAGTATTCATTTACATCTTCTGAAGATGAGTTAGTATTCATTAACATCTTCTGAAGATGAGTTAGTATTCATTTACATCTTATGAAGATGAGTTAGTATTCATTTACATCTTCTGAAGATGAGTTAGTATTCATTTACATCTTATGAAGATGAGTTAGTATTCATTTACATCTTCTGAAGATAGCTTAGTATTCATTTACATCTTCTGAAGATGGGTTAGTATTCATTTACATCTTCTGAAGATTTGTTTACATCTTCAGAAGATGAGTTAGTATTCATTTACATCTTCAGAAGATAGCTAAGTGTGACATTACATCGTCTAAAGATATATATCATTAAAAACACATTTCATTGTTATTATCATAATAATTCATAATAATATTATTATCACAACTACTACTATATAAATTATTCTTATTATTATTTACATTATTATTATCCATCATTTTTATTACTAGTATGGTCTTACCATGAATTGTAAGCCCTCGATTGTGAAGTCCTTGGTTTCTGTCATGTGTTGGGTACATGGTAAGGCCAACAAATACCCAAGCTGTCGAATAATAAAAGAAGACATTGTACTTACATTAATAAACGGAATATAAAGGGTATGCCATGTAAAGTGCAAAATTGTAATGGAATAGTGACGGGGTGATCATACTTTGAGCGATATAACGTTATAACTGGTAAAGTACTTTATCAGTACTTCTTTAATATCATCACATGATCATAGCTACACCAAGGGGAGCGTCATCAGTGTTTACTGTTTTCCTTGAGGGTTGTGCAATCATATTATTACCCTAGCTTTATACAAGCTACACTGTATCATCATAAGGTACTCAGCATACATGTATCTTAGACTCCTCGAAGTACAGACTAATTTACTGGTATTTTCATATTTCTTGTCAGATAAAAAACCTTGAAAAATAGAGATGAAGCTGTTTAATTACAACAAGGCTCTATTCGTTGGGGTACATTGGTTACTTCTGTACTTGCTAATATAGATCCGTGCTGTCCTGAACAAACACTTTGGTTTCATGGCTACAAACATTTAAGTGTACCAATCACAGAAATTCTTAATTATAAGGTTTAAATAAGAAACTATCTTTCAAACTATTTACCTGAGGTACATATATGATGGAACACTCTTCTATGTGTGGTCCCAGTCTATCAAGCTCTTCTCTGGCTACAGTTGTCATCAAGCTTGGTAGAGTGCTGTAGGTACGCTTTCCTAGTTCAAGCATCAATCAACAAAAAATAATTAAACTAGAATTTAAATCGTCACAAGGACGATTAAGGTGGTCTGTCTTCAAGTCTTATGATAGATTATAATATTTACTATATTGAGAAAGGGAGATCTATAGACATGTAAACAGTGATGATCATGATGATGATCATGATGATGATGATCTTGATAGTAATGGTGATGACGATGATGATGATGATGATGATTATCATCAACATACCATGATGACATCAGACTGAAAAAAATCAGAGAACATTTAGATAGTATATAGTCTCAGCTACAACATACTCAAAAATCAACAAAAATCAAGCCAAAATAACGGCGATATTGCTCGCAAAAGACAAGAATGTAGAATCACGTTTTGTGAAAGACAGTTGTAGCTGTATGTCTTGCAAGATGATTTAGTTATGTATTGGTACTTTTTATTATATGTAGGTTCGATTATATTTAGGAGAAGTTTACTGCATAGTTTTTGGTTTGTACTGTATTTTTGTATATATGTACTTTTGTTTTTACAGTGTTGAATTTAAGGTCTTGTAAGTTAGAAGTACAGTACTGAAAACAGAATCTAGATGAAATGGAAAAGGAGGCGACATCATGATACATGACCATATATCTAGAATTTTGTATCTTAATTTTGAAGGTTAAAGAAAGTTTTCTCATTGATATAATGATTAGGTTTAGGTAATTTTTTTTTTTTTTTTTTTTTTTTTGGGGGGGGGGGGGTAATAAATTGGAAATTTAATTTTATTATGTTTGATATTATCATCTAGTTTTGAAATAGATATGGCAAAAAAGATGTTTTCTATTTTGTTTGATTTATGTTTTTTTATGTAGATACCCAATGGATTTGCTGGTCCAAGGAGGAAGTTCCATCACTCTGGACAGGAGCTATGCTGGTGTGTCCTTTCGTGATCTTCCTGTGACCCTCTTTATTGAGCGAAGGGGTGATGAAATTGTCAGCGTCAGTGTTGCAGATTTGGAAGGTACATGTATGTATAAAAGTAGAATGTTTCATGGACTTGTCTGCATTGTTTTTCAGAGCTTGAATAGACATTTTGGGGAGCATGTTCACTTTTGCAAGGGGCACTTTTTCAAAAAGGCAAGATGGTAGAGGGTACCATGGCCAAATAGTGGAGCATTATGGCCACTCTTTGATGGGGTTGTAGTGACCTAGTGTATGTGCTATTTTTTTTATGCCTCCGCTACAAAGTAGGCATAATGTTTTCGGGTTGTTTGTTTGTCCGTCCGCCCGTAAGTAGGTCCCGTTCTCGTGATCGTGTTATTTCAGGAACCAATAGATGGATTCCTGCCAAACCTTAGGTCATGTATGTATCTTGCAGAGCCAATAAACTGATTATATTTTGGGGGTAATGAGGTCAAATGTCACAGGACTCATTATGTATGCAAAAATAGCTCGCTTCTGTTTTGGTTTGTATATAATTGCTCCATGACGGAGGCATCATTTTTCGACTGCATGCGGTCGATGGTCCATCTAGTTTTTTGTTTTGGGGGTGGGGGGGGGGGGGGGGTTTGTACTGTTGACAATGCACGGAATTTAGTGAATATGTTTGAACTTAAAAGCAAATGGATATAGAATTTATTAAGAACAATACAATTGACAGATATATGCATTAGATTTGGACATATTTTATGTAGGTTTATAAAAGATACATTTATGAAAAATTGGGCATCACGTACGGCCAAATGGAAAAGGTTACATTTTAAGTGGCTTCTAGCAAAAGGAAGAAGGGCATGATCGCCATAAATGTAGACCTGTATGGGCAGTGTGCTGTGTTTTTTTGTTACTTCGAGGACTGCTTTATTTAATTTGTGTATTGGGATAGAGACAGTTCCTATTGTATATATATATATATATACATGTTAATACAAAGTATTGGACCTGGAAAGTATACACTAGATTATGAATTGAACATAATATGTTTTGAAAAGGTATTGGTAGAGAGATATAGACAAGAAGTCATCATTTTGATGGCATATATATTGGTATGTTATCAATTATGAAGCTGAGAATTGTAACATTTTTATTATTCAGTGGATGAAAGTTATAGGTATACGGTTGTATGTAGTTTCCAGTTTATTATGTGTTGGTGTATATTATCATGCCAAAATTTAATTTTGTTTAAATGTAAGCATGCAGGAAAGTTCCAGTTGTTATTTAGCTGCTTTGGGTAAATGGGTAAATAGTTTGAATAGAATGTAAATAAGAATAGAATAAGAATGGCTTTTATCCCGAGGAGGGGGGTGGGGAGGGGGTGGGGAGGGGGTGGATGGTGGTGGTGTGGTCGATTGAATTTGTTGTTGTAGTGGTAGGCTGTCGGTGATTCTGCTTTTTTATCCTGGATCCATTTTTTAAATCAATTAGAATGGTATTTACATGTGGCAATAGAAAAGTTATACCGGTACATTGTGTAATTGTTTGTGTCTGATGAGATTATTTGTGTATTCTTTGTTATTGGTAATGGTATTTACTTTATATTAACATTTTTTTATAACTTTGTTATTACTGTTTTGCAGGTGCTGATATCTCGGAAGATGAAGTATAAGGCTGGTTCCTTGTGTGTTTTGTTGCTGTTTTGACACCATTTTCAGTGACAGTGGGCTGGATGTGATATTTTTCTACTTCACTACCTTGAGATTTCTGCACTCCTCCAATCTCAATATGAGCTGGATATGATATTTTTGAAATGTTATTAATTTGTGTTTTCTGTAGTGTTTCAGGATTGTAATGCTGACATTGTTTACAAAGAAATTATTTACATAAGAGAATCTGAAACATAAATAAACATGGGCGTCAATCCATGGGGGGAAAGTCTTTCTTAAATTTTATGACTGCATCCTTTTCTACTTGAAAGTTATCCCTTGTTTCCTTTTCATAGCCATCTTTTTCGTTTTGAAAAATGTGCCTTTTCAGTTCTGTAAAATAATGTACCAAAATGTGATGTGTTTCCCCTTTGACTGCCTTTTTTTCGAATTTGATAGTGTAGTACTGTAGTTCTCCTGATGGTCCCTTTTACCCGAGAATTGTTTTTCTATTGCAAATGAAAAACTGCCCAATTTGGTACTGACAAATACTCCTTTTCCTTTCTATATTTTGTTTGTCCCATTTTTCTTTTTTCATTCCATTCCAACATTGATGTTCCTTTTTCTTTTAATTTTATACAGAATACATTATTTGATAATATTGTCGCCTTTACTTTCTAATAAGTGCCATTTCTTCACTATAAGTATCCCTTCAAATCTGATATGTCCCTTTTCACTTCTATTGAGTGTCAAGTATAAATAAGTTCTGTTTTTATAGTGCCCCTTTTTGTAAGAAGTACTGGAATTCTCCTTCTAGTGCCTTTTCAAAACTGCTTATGTTCCTTTATTATGTTTATGCATCCAATTAGCACTCTTTTTCTTTTGTGCTATTCCATCTCAATGTTTTATAGTAAGTGGGTTAAATCTTCAAAACAGCCATATTATTTCGCTCTGAATATCGCAGAAGTTTCATGTAGGATAATAACAGATTGTCCTGTTACTTTTTAATGTGTGAGGCATATATGGATTAGGAAGCAAGTGCTGTGAGCACAACACCCAATATTTTAACATAAAACAAACAAATCTGAAGCAATGGAGAGATTTTTGTTCTCTACAAAAAATTCCTCTCATTTATAAAAATATATTTCAGGTGTGGCATACAAAGTTGGTTGTACTTGTAGTCATACAGTTTTTATATTCTATTAATGTTTCACTTTTGACCTTTTTTCTTTAATTGTATAATTAGTTATATAAACTGATATTTTTGGTTTGGCTTGGTAAAACAAACAAAATACATGCTTAATTGGTGAAGATAACAATGATGGGAAGAACTCTACAATAATTTGTATGCCTCCGTTACGAAGTAGCCGGAGGCATTATGTTTTCGGGTTGTCCGTCTGTCCGTACGTACGTCCCGTTCTCGTGATCGCGTTATGTGAAGAACTGATTGATGGATTCCTGCCAAACTTTGGTCATGTATGTATCTTGCAGAGCCGACGAACTGATTAGTTTAATTTTTTGTGATTTTTAGTCGATTCAGATTCTAATTGTTATGAAAGATGAAGCTAGTTAAGGGCTTGTCGTTGAAGGCTGACATATGTAGGTCATAGCTAATTGAGTTGTTGAATTTTATGTACAGGTTCCTTCTTGAGTTGGTTATTTTAACATTTGTTAGTGTATTTTTATTGTAAGTTGGATGGTATTATAGGGATTTTAGTACTATTTGGCGATAATTGTTTATGTATGTATGTCAAAGGGCAAATGTGTACCAAGCAGTTAGTTTGTTTTTTGTTTGACATTTTGATCTTTGTTGTTTTGTTTGTTAAAGTTAGGATAGTGGAAGAAAACTTGTTTTGGAATGTGTAAAGCATGAAATAAGTATATTTTTGTAAAATGACAGTTTTATCATGGAAATAAGAGTATATTTGTTTGTTCATTTAAAATAACATGTATGGTTGTTATTTTATTTTATTGTCTGTGATATGTAACATAAAATACAAATTGTTAAAGGTATCTGCACTCAAAATGTATTTTTTTTTAAGGCAAGTTGATTCTTATTGTTGTGTAGTATTGGATTTATCTTCTATATCTTTGTGTTTATACATGATGTAAATAAGTTTTATACAAATTAAACAAAGAGTGAAATGATTTTTCCAAGCTTCTAAGGTTCACTTCTCCCATATGGTCCAGATGTCATGTCTTTAGTGATATCATTTCTTGATCATTAGTGGGCTAGCTACTAACTGATAGTGGTAATTGTCGGAGCTTAATTACTTCTTTAGTAGTATAATGGACTGTATTTCAGAAGCCATTGAAAAAGCATTGGATTGTTGTAGAGTTCTTTGGCTGAACAGTACATAACAGTGAAGAGGCTATTCTGGATATAAGCAAGACATTGTTATCATTATTATTATTATTATTACTATTATTATTATTGTTTTTCTACTACTAATACTACTTTTAGTACAGATGAGTTGCTATTTCAGACATAATGTTCTAGTATCACAAGCAAAATTGGTTAAATGAAAAGTTGAATGTGTTGTATCTATCTCATTTAGTTTGATTCTTTTTGTGATTTTCAATTCAGACTCTCATGATTGTTTTGAAAGATGAAACTAGCTGAGGGCTTGTCACTGAAAGCTCAGGCTGACATTATGTATGCTAGTGCTTAATTGAGTTGTTGAATTTTACGTACATGTAGAGTTGGTTATTTTGACATTTGTTAGTGTATTAGTTGGATGGTATTATATGGACTTTTAGTGCTATTTGGAGATATTATTTTTTTATGTATGTTATAGGACAAATGTGTTTAGAGCAGTTAGTTTGTTTTTAATTGTTTGACATTTTGATCTTTATTGTTCTGTTTGTTAAAGTTAGGGGAGTGAATGACAACTTGTTGTTTCGAAACGTGTAAAGCATGAAATATGTATATTTTTGTAAAGTGACAGCTATAGTTTTACTGATCACAGAAATACAATTATATTTGTTTGTTCATTTAAAGTAACATGTATGGTGTTTATTGTATTTTATTGTCTGTGAATTGCAGTGGCGTACGCAGGATTTTTTCAAGGGGGGGGGGGTTAACATTTTACAATCGGGCCAAAAATTTCGCAACGACTCAGCCAGCTGCTGAATAAGTGGGGCAGGGGAGGGGGGGGGGGAGGAGCTGGATGGTTCAGGGGGCGGAGCTTCCAAAAGCTCAGGGGTTCTAGGCAAATGTGAAACTGCTGACAATAATGATCACAAGTAAACACTAAAACAACATCATGCATCAACAACATATGAACAATTACCAAGACGATCGATCTTTATGTAGGCCTAATTATGTCATCACTGCATGGTACAGTGAACACTCGTTATTCGAGCACTGATATAAGTCATTTTACTACTATAGGTAATTCATGTGGTTCCTGATTACAAGTTTCCTTTGTTTTTTTTTTTAGCTTGTTATCCTGATATAACCAAGAACAAGGTGCCATTATAAAAAGTAAATATAGGGCCATGATTAAAAGTGGTATAGCGCCCCCTTCAGGTATTCGATAGAGGATTGTTATACGGTAAACTTGCTAAACATGCCCAAATTTCGACATGATCCCAACCTCTGATAAAAAACGAAACGTCTCCTATGGCCCATAGTCTCAGCTATGACTAACTAAAATTGGGGATAAAAACAGCAACAATAAGCGAGATACTGCTCAAAGAACAATGCCATGTAGATTCATGATGTGAACGATATTCACGTTTCATGAGGCAAAACACGCAAATTAATTCTGACATGTCGCCTTTAATTGAAATTTTCACTACGATGACGTCACCAAATTGAAAAATAATGAATACTGAACTTGTACAAAAATGTGTTAGCTACCACATTTTAAAAATATGGAAGTAAATTGATCAATATTTACAGAGATACAATCAATTTTCCATAAATTTGCTGACGTCATAATTTGCAAATTCGTTTTTTGAGACCCGAGGCTATTTTGATGATGTCAGGATATAAATAATGGCCAAATGAGACCTGAAATGGAATCTACGAGTCATATTCTATCCAAATATGAAGAAAAATTGGGGGGTCTGTGGACTTCCTAAAGAGCTATAATGGATTTTGTATAGGCATGTTTTGGCCAATATATGCTATGTATTACAAGAGCTCGCGCGCACGGACATTTTGCTTCAACGGACGCTCATTCCGTTATTAATTTTCATAAACAGATAAACATGGTATCAAATTGTTCGGAAAAATATAAGCAATATAATGCAAAGAACAATATAGCAAATATAGGTTGATTACGCCCATTACAAAGTATTGGACCTGGAAAGTATACACTAGATTATGAATTGAACATAATTTGTTTTGAAAAGGTATTGGTAGAGAGATATAGACAAGAAGTCATCATTTTGATGGCATATATATTGGTATGTTATCAATTATGAAGCTGAGAATTATAACATTTTTATTATTCAGTGGATGAAAGTTATAGGTATACGGTTGTATGTAGTTTCCAGTTTATTATGTGTTGGTGTATATTATCATGCCAAAATTTAATTTTGTTTAAATGTAAGCATGCAGGAAAGTTCCAGTTGTTATTTAGCTGCTTTGGGTAAATGGGTAAATAGTTTGAATAGAATGTAAATTAGAATAGAATAAGAATGGCTTTTATCCCGAGGAGGGGGGTGGGGGGGGGGGGGGGTGGATGGTGGTGGTGTGGTCGATTGAATTTGTTGTTGTAGTGGTAGGCTGTTGGTGATTCTGCTTTTTTATCCTGGATCCATTTTTTAAATCAATTAGAATGGTATTTACATGTGGCAATAGAAAAGTTATACCGGTACATTGTGTAATTGTTTGTGTCTGATGAGATTATTTGTGTATTCTTTGTTATTGGTAATGGTATTTACTTTATATTAACATTTTTTTTATAACTTTGTTATTACTGTTTTGCAGGGGCTGATATCTCGGAAGATGAAGTATAAGGCTGGTTCCTTGTGTGTTTTGACACCATTTTCAGTGACAGTGGGCTGGATGTGATATTTTTCTACTTCACTACCTTGAGATTTCTGCACTCCTCCAATCTCAATATGAGCTGGATATGATATTTTTGAAATGTTATTAATTTGTGTTTTCTGTAGTGTTTCAGGATTGTAATGCTGATATTGTTTACAAAGAAATTATTTACATAAGAGAATCTGAAACATAAATAAACATGGGCGTCAATCCACGGGGGGAAAGTCTTTCTTAAATTTTATGACTGCATCCTTTTCTACTTGAAAGTTATCCCTTGTTTCCTTTTCATAGCCATCTTTTTCGTTTTGAAAAATGTGCCTTTTCAGTTCTGTAAAATAATGTACCAAAATGTGATGTGTTTCCCCTTTGACTGCCTTTTTTTCGAATTTGATAGTGTAGTACTGTAGTTCTCCTGATGGTCCCTTTTACCCGAGAATTTTTTTTCTATTGCAAATGAAAAACTGCCCAATTTGGTACTGACAAATACTCCTTTTCCTTTATATATTTTGTTTGTCCCATTTTTCTTTTTTCATTCCATTCCAACATTGATGTTCCTTTTTCTTTTAATTTTATACAGAATACATTATTTGATAATATTGTCGCCTTTACTTTCTAATAAGTGCCATTTCTTCACTATAAGTATCCCTTCAAATCTGATATGTCCCTTTTCACTTCTATTGAGTGTCAAGTATAAATAAGTTCTGTTTTTATAGTGCCCCTTTTTGTAAGAAGTACTGGAATTCTCCTTCTAGTATGTGCCTTTTCAAAACTGCTTATGTTCCTTTATTATGTTTATGCATCCAATTAGCACTCTTTTTCTTTTGTGCTATTCCATCTCAATGTTTTATAGTAAGTGGGTTAAATCTTCAAAACAGCCATATTATTTCGCTCTGAATATCGCAGAAGTTTCATGTAGGATAATAACAGATTGTCCTGTTACTTTTTAATGTGTGAGGCATATATGGATTAGGAAGCAAGTGCTGTGAGCACAACACCCAATATTTTAACATAAAACAAACAAATCTGAAGCAATGGAGAGATTTTTGTTCTCTACAAAAAATTCCTCTCATTTATAAAAATATATTTCAGGTGTGGCATACAAAGTTGGTTGTACTTGTAGTCATACAGTTTTTATATTCTATTAATGTTTCACTTTTGACCTTTTTTCTTTAATTGTATAATTAGTTATATAAACTGATATTTTTGGTTGGGCTTGGTAAAACAAACAAAATACATGCTTAATTGGTGAAGATAACAATGATGGGAAGAACTCTACAATAATTTGTATGCCTCCGTTACGAAGTAGCCGGAGGCATTATGTTTTCGGGTTGTCCGTCTGTCCGTACGTACGTCCCGTTCTCGTGATCGCGTTATGTGAAGAACTGATTGATGGATTCCTGCCAAACTTTGGTCATGTATGTATCTTGCAGAGCCGACGAACTGATTAGTTTAATTTTTTTGTGATTTTTAGTCGATTCAGATTCTAATTGTTTTGAAAGATGAAGCTAGTTAAGGGCTTGTCGTTGAAGGCTGACATATGTAGGTCATAGCTAATTGAGTTGTTGAATTTTATGTACAGGTTCCTTCTTGAGTTGGTTATTTTAACATTTGTTAGCGTATTTTTATTGTAAGTTGGATGGTATTATAGGGATTTTAGTACTATTTGGCGATAATTGTTTATGTATGTATGTCAAAGGGCAAATGTGTACAAAGCAGTTAGTTTGTTTTTTGTTTGACATTTTGATCTTTGTTGTTTTGTTTGTTAAAGTTAGGAAAGTGGATGACAACTTGTTTTGGAATGTGTAAAGCATGAAATAAGTATATTTTTGTAAAATGACAGTTTTATCATGGAAATAAGAGTATATTTGTTTGTTCATTTAAAATAACATGTATGGTTGTTATTTTATTTTATTGTCTGTGATATGTAACATAAAATACAAATTGTTAAAGGTATCTGCACTCAAAATGTATTTTTTTTTAAGGCAAGTTGATTCTTATTGTTGTGTAGTATTGGATTTATCTTCTATATCTTTGTGTTTATACATGATGTAAATAAGTTTTATACAAATTAAACAAAGAGTGAAATGATTTTTCCAAGCTTCTAAGGTTCACTTCTCCCATATGGTCCAGATGTCATGTCTTTAGTGATATCATTTCTTGATCATTAG